>PVJA010040248.1:0-18575 GCA_004027025.1 Myocastor coypus | reverse complement strand
TTTTTTTTTTTTCTTTCTTTCTATCTAGGAATGTAACAAACCTCGAGAAGCCTTTGGATTTGAACAAGCCATACGAGAGTATACACTTCAGAGCTTTGGAGAGATGGCAGATAATTTTAAGTCTGACTATTTCAATATGCCAGTCCATGTGAGTAACTTCATTTTAGCCAGTTTGGAGAAGCACAAAGGTTTTTTCCAAGTTTAAAACTTCTGGTTTGCTTTTTTATTTTTAATACTGTGTAGAAAAGCAAGACAGAATGAGAAAATAGTGAATCTTTAAGTTGAAGGCCTTGGGGCAGTGGGGATAGCACCATGGCACAGTGCCTGTCTGGCAGGTGCAAGGTCATGAGTTCAAATGCTGGCCCTGCAAAAATAAATAAATAAATAAAATAAAGGTCTTGCATTCTGTGTTCATTCATTCATTCATTCATTAGGATTTGGTTTCACTGTGTAGTTTAAGACCTCACTGTGTAGCCTAGGTGGGCTTAGAATTTGAAGCAGTCTGCCTGCCTCAATCTCTGGAGTGCTGGGGTGACAGGCATGCACCAGTATACCTAGCTATTTGTTTCTTTTACTCTCTTATTGTAGAGTTTGTATTCTCCTCTTGAGAAATCTGGTTTTTTTTTTTTTTTTTAATTTAAAATTTTTTATGACAGGCTCAGCCTGTGGGTGGGGCTGGCATAGCATGTGGTACAGGGGATTGAACCGCATTTCCTGAGATTGCCTAAGGAGGTGCTTTAGACCGCTGAGCCATCTTGCCGGCCCCAAGAGAAATGTTTTTAGGCTTGTTTTATTATTCCTCTGTGCATATTCCTTTACAGAGAAGCGTGAAGCATTTGGCTGTCACTATTTTTTTTTAGTCAGTTGTGCTATGTGGTTTGCTTTATTTTCCCTAGGGATTTGGGCTTTTAAAATTTTAACAATGCAGTGCTAAAAAATTTTACTAAAGCTATTAAAAATTTGGCCTAGCTTATTTCATTGCCATGATCCTCTTTTTTTTTTCCTTTTTTATTTTAGGGAAGGGTCTACAGGGTATTCAGGATCTCACTACTAGATTGGCCATGTAGTGGTCCACCTATTTACAGCTTCCCAAGAGCTCAGATGACTGGCATGAACCACTATGCTCCGTCTTAATTGCAGTCTCAGTGCGCCCTGGGTGGCGGGGCCAGCATGGCAGGCCCTGGGATTGAACCCCTGCGTCCGTAGTCCTTCTTGATGACCTGGTTTATCTTTGTCCTTCGCAGTTGGGAAATAGCTGCTTTCAAAATAAAGCAATTCAGGGGCCAGAGAGATAGCTCAGCGGTCGAAAGTACCTGCTTAGGCAAACTTAGACAACTGCAGGGACTGTGGTTCAATCCTTGGTACCACATGCTGCACCAGCCCCACACCAGGACAGGCTGAGCTGGCTGTAACATAAATAAATAATAAATAAAGTTTATGAAAAAATAACTGGTCTTTTAAAAAAAGTAGTTCAAATTCATTGTTTTTCTCAATATCCAAGTTGCCTTTAGCTTTCTTGCATTTTTAGTGAAAAAAGCTAGGATGCTAGTCATTTCTGCTGTAAGAGATGAGGTTTTTATAATTTTACGAGTTTGTGTTTACTTGGGCTGTGTATTATGTTATAGTTGGTTATACTGGGTTAATCTTTCATCTTTATTTGTTTATATAGATGGTTCCCACAGAACTAGTAGAAAAGGAATTCTGGCGGTTGGTTAGCAGCATTGAAGAAGATGTCATTGTGGAGTATGGAGCCGATATATCCTCAAAGGATTTTGGAAGTGGATTTCCTGTGAAGGATGGTCGGAGAAAGATGCTGCCGGAAGAAGAGGTACACAGTGAATTGGCTAGGTTATTGTTAAGCCCAAGCATTTTAACTGTTCTCTTTTCTCTTTTCTTTTTTTTCTCTTCTCTTCTCTTCTCTTCTCTTCTCTTCTCTTCTCTTCTCTTCTCTTCTCTTCTCTTCTCTTCTCTTCTCTTCTCTTCTCTTTTCTTTTCTTCAGAGGTACTGGGGATTGAACCTCCGTCATGGTGCATGCTAGGCAAGTACTCTATCACTGAGTTACATTTCTACCTTTTTTAGCTTTTTCATAGAAAATCACCTTTCTTTAATCTTTTTTGTTGTTGTTTGGCTTTTCTGAGACAGGGTCTGCTATGTAGTTTAGACTGGCCTTGAACTTACTGTGTAGCCCAGGCTGGCCTCAAACTCATGGTGATCATCCTGCTTTAGCCTCCCAAGTGTTGGGATTATGGGTATGGTGCGCCATCATGCTCAGTAATCTTCCTTTAATTTTAAAGGCTCGTGTCATTTTAAAATATTAAGTATATTGGCTTTGGACAATACAGATAATATTTACTTATTTGAGGCAGGATTTCAGTATGTACCTGAGGCTGCCCGTGGGCTCACTGTATAGCACAAGCTGGACTTGAACTCAAAGCAATCTTCCTGCTTCATCTTCCCAAGTGCTGGGATTGGAGCTGGGGTGATAGGTCCGTGGCAAAAGTGCCTGCTTGGCAAGTGCAAGGTCATGAGTTCAAACCCCTGTCCCACAAAACAAACAAACAAAAAATGTTCCAAGTGCTGGGATTACAGATGTACACTACCATACTTGGTAGTTTCCAGTTTTTTGGTAAGGGCAGTGGTAAGGGCATTTACCTAACATGGATTTGATCTCTATCACTGAATAGGAAAAGTGAAAGAAAACAACAAGCCCATAAATTCAAAATATTTTTAAAAATTACCTACCTCTGAACTTAGTGTGGTAACTCTGAGCTTGGTGTAGTGGTTTTGCCTCTAAACCCTTGCATTTGAGAGGCTGAGGCAGGAATTTCATGGGTTTGAGGTCAGATGAGGCATTGTAGTGGCTTATCCAGAACCTGTCACAAAACAAAGAAGGGTTGGGGAATATAGCTCAGTTCAAGGGCTCTGGGCTCAATCCCTAGCACCACTAAAAGCAAAACTACTCCCCCTAACCAGAACAATTGCCCTAAACCCTAAACTCAGAATTTGAAAACTTAGTTTGAAACATTAATATCAATTTAAAATATTTGCTTAACTTTCTATGTTTAAATACATTTAAAAAATAAAATCTAGGAAGTGATTTACCTTTTTTTTTTTTTTTTTTTTTTTGAGACAGGGTCTCACTATGCAGTTCAGGCTGGCTTTGAGATCACTTTTGTAGCCCAGGCTGGTCTCAAGCTCACATTGATTCTCCTGCCTCAGCCTCCCAAGTGCTAGGATTACAGGTGTGTGTCACCATGCCCGGCTGTGGTTTACTTTTTGAAATAAAGCTTGACAGTTTTGAAATCCGTTTCCTGGGCAGGCCAGATAGATAGCTCAGTGAACTAACCTGCTTAGGCAGAGTACAGCAGCCAGCCAGCATTTGTTGTGCTGGCCCCACCCCCACCCCCTAGGGCGTGCTGAGCCAGACTGGACCTGGTGGCACTTGCCTGTAGTCCCAGTAGGTGGAAGGCAGAAAGCAGGAGAATCACTTTGAGTCTGATCTATGTAGTGATACCCTGTAGACTTTATACTAAATACTTTAAAAACAAAGAAAAAAAAAAGAAATACCAGTTTCCTTCAATGGCTGGGTAGGCAGGCTTTTTAATAAAAATTTGTGCCCTCTCCCCCCATGTCAGGCTTTCAAGTATGCATGTAAACTGTAACATATGTATGAAGTCTGCTGACACAGAGATGTGTAAACCTGAAATGATGATTTTTCTTTTGTCCCTGCTGCTTTTTCTTTTCTTCCACATACGGCAGTGATTTAATAGTTGTCTTAAAAAGTTGTCTATGATTACTCCAGATTCAAATTATGCCAACATATTTGACTGTTGTCTACCAGGAAAGATAATTTGAGCCTCTGTTCCAAGGTTTTATTTGGTGCTGGTGATCCAGCATATTTTGAGAAAAGTGGTGTTCCACGTAAAGCTTATTTATTGTACAGGCCAGACCCTGTGAGCCAGTCTTACTGCGGAGGAAATGTTTTGTAACAGTAAGGAGCTGTTAATCATTCACATTTCCAGATACCAGCCCAGGGCTGAAGTTGGTAGGCTTTTTTGGAGGATTGTAGTCTCAGGTCTGCTGTGTTATTCTTTTCCATTGGTGAAATGTGGTAGAAAAATATGGTGAAAGTTGAATTTTTAAAAATATATTAAGGTAAAGACATACCATTAGTAATTTCCATAAAATGCTTCTCCTCGCTTTCACCACATGTACACCATTATTATTGTCACTTTTTTTTAAGAATTTTTTTTTTTTCCTTGTTTCAGAACTTTTCTTTCTTTCTTTCTTTCTTTCTTTCTTTCTTTCTTTCTTTTCTTGTTTCAGAACCTTTATTTGTTTATTCACTCATTTTATGGCCGGCTCAGCCCACCCGAAGGCAGGCTGGCGCAGCATGTGGTGCCGGGGATCCAACCGTGGTCCCTGAAGCCGCCCAAGCTTTCCCAAGCAGGCGCTTTAGACCACTGAGCCATCCCGCTGGGCTCTCTTTATTTATTTTTATGGCTGGCTCAGCCTGCCCTGAGGGCAGGGCTGGCGCAGCATGTGGTTCCAGGGATTGAACCATGGTCCCTGCAGCTGCCTAAGCTTTCCTAAGCAGGTGCTTTAGACCACTGAGCCATCCTGCTGGGCTCATTGTTGTTTGTCACTTCTGAAGCAGTCATAGAAGTCCTTTTTATTTTCATTTTTGTCTCTACATTCAGTCCTCTGTGCTATCTCATACCATGTTTTCACTGGAAAACTCATGTTAAATTGTTAAAGGCAGATGTTATCTGAGAATTACATTAAAGCAATAACAACAACAACAACAACAGAAATAGACTTTATGGATTCTGTGATTCTCTCACTTTGAGTTCTGTTGAAGATGATTAGTATGTAAAGTCTGTGCATATACTGCTTCAGAGATGTGTGTTTGAAGCTTATTGTTTGGCTCCCCACTCTAGTTAAAACCCTGTGAAGGAATGGAGAGACGTAGCTCAGTGGCACAGGGCCTGCCTGGCAAGTACAAAGTCCTGATTTTGATTCTTGGTCAGTGGTTCTCAACCTTTCTAATGCCGTGACCCCGCAGTACAGTTCCTCATGTTGCGGTGACCCCAAACCAAAAAATCTTGTTGGCTACTTCAAAACTATAATTCCAAATAAATAACATTTTCCGATAGCTTTAGGCAACCCCTGTGTTTTGGTTATTCGACCCCCGTCGGGGTCACAACCCACAGGTTGAGAACCGATGTTGGTAGCCAAAAAAGAAACCCTTGTGAAAACACTTAACAAAGCTTCCTCTTTTTCTTTGATCTTGCTTCCTCTCTTTCTGGAAACTAGAAATTCCTTTATCTTTCAAGTTTAGTTGTAAAACGGTGTTATAACTTACTCAGTTTTTCTAGATATTTTTGTAGTGAAGGGTGATGGTGGTGACTTTATAATTTATTTATTTTTTGGTATCAGGAATTGAGGTCAGGACCTTGCGCTTGTGCTGCTGAGTTATATCCTCAGCTCCACAGGTGACTTTATGCATTGTAACAGCTTGTAGTATTGTTACAAATTCAAGATTAAGTATTTTTTTGTGTTTTATCTTCACACTGTGTAGCACCACTGTATAAATAGGTGATCAATATTTTGGGATGTTATACCATTAGAGGTAAAGTAGATAGTAATAAGACCTGTTAAAATGGGTTTCACCTTGTTTACTGTGGGGGTAGGGAGTAATAAAATTTGTTTATGCGCATCAGAAGTAAACAGGTATCTGAAATAAAGAGAACTCTGAAAAGCTAGTATTGGTTGAGATAGGATTAAATTTCTAAGTGCATTGTATGTATTAGATAATGAAAAAATGTTCTATTACTTGAGAAGCTTTTTTTGAGATTTCTGTTGAACATTTATCATTTCTTTGTGTGTGTGTGTGTGGAACTGAGGATTGAACTCAGGTCCTTGCATTTGCCAGGCAAACATTTATCCTTTCTGATCTTTTTTTGTCTTTTTGAGACAGGGTCTCCCTGTGCATTTCTGGCTGGTCTTGAACTCACTTTGCTGATTTTGAACTCCCAGTGATCCACCTGCCTCAGCCTCCTGAGTACTGGGATTCCAGGCGTGTGCCATCATACCCAGCCTGTTTCTGATTATTTTTAACGTTTTTTTTTTTTTTTTTAATAGGAGTATGCCCTTTGTGGTTGGAATTTGAATAACATGCCTGTCCTGGAGCAGTCTGTTCTTGCACACATCAATGTAGATATTTCCGGTATGAAGGTGCCATGGCTTTATGTGGGAATGTGTTTCTCTTCTTTTTGCTGGCACATTGAGGATCACTGGAGTTACTCTATTAACTATTTGCATTGGTATGTATATCCCTGGTCAGTATGAAATATATACTCACTGAGCTTTTTATTTTATTTTATTTATTTTTAAATTTATTTTAATGCAGGGGTTTGAATCCAGGGACTTGTGCATGCTAACTACATACTCTACCGCAAAATTGTTTCCAGCCTCAGGCTCTTTAAGAGCTGGAAAACTGGCTTCAACAGTATTTTCTATCAAAAAGTAGGGTTATATATTGTGGAAGAAACGGGGAGCATGTAAGGATACCTCCACTTTTAAAATGTATTTGGATAGTTTGTTTCCTTGGCTAGTAAAATGAACTCAGTGAACTTATAGATATGTTAGAGATCATAGAAAAATTTTTTTTGAGCAGAATAGATTTATTAGGGGGAAAGAAAGCTCTTGTCCAAGAGAGGGACAGAATGGGGGGCCCAAGTGGGTTGGCCCTGATTGTTGAATTTTTACTTTGATTAGTGTGAAGATAACTTGAATGTCTGGTTGGACTGTAAATAAAGATAGTATGTCAGTACCTTTTGGAATAGTTTACTTTTCATGAAAAGTTTGTTTTGTTGCTTTCTAGTAGAAATGCTTATTTATTTATTTATTTTTTGCGGGATGGGGTTTTGAACTCATAACCTTGCACTTGGCAGGCAGGCATTTGTGCCACGGAACTATCTCCCTAGCCCCTAGAAGTGCTAATTATCTATATTCTCTTGTTTCTGTTATGAACAGTAGTACTAATCTATGAAATGATTGGCAAAATTTGATGGCTATTCAATAAGACACAATGGCTTTAAACATACAGTTTTTGATTTCTATAATTTATAGTTTAGTGGCTTTGGGTTGGAGAGTAACACTTTTTTTTTTTGTCTTTTTGAGACAGGGTCTCACTATGCAGTTCAGGCTGGCCTTGAGCTCACTTTTGTAGCCCAGGCTGGTCTCGAACTCACACCGATCCTCCTGCCTCAGCCTCCCGAGTGCTGGGATTACAGGCGTGCGCCACCACGCCCGGCTGGAGAGTAACGCATTTAATTATAAGTTAGCAGGTGTGAATCAGAGACTCTAGACTCATTGGTACCATATTCTACTTAGCTAAACAGTTATTTCTTTTGCCAGGGGGGAGCCAAAGACATGGTATGGTGTACCATCTCATGCAGCGGAGCAACTAGAAGAGGTGATGAGGGAGCTGGCCCCTGAGCTCTTTGAGTCCCAGCCTGATCTGCTCCATCAGTTAGTCACCATCATGAACCCCAATGTGCTAATGGAACATGGTGTGCCTGTGAGTCTTTCTGTGTCTTCTTTTATTGGTCTTTATGAGATAGGGTCTTGCTGTATAGTTCAGGTTGTCCTTGAACTCACTGTGTAGCCCAGGCTGGCATCAAGCTTGATACAGTCCTCATGCCTCAGCCTCCTAAGTTCTGCGATTACAAGCATGCTCCTGTTACTTTTTTATTGTTGCTGGGACAAATACCTGACATCCAAAATGAAGGAAGGAAAGGTTTATTTAGCTCACAGTTACTGGAGGTTTCAGTCCATACTCGGCTGGATCCAAAGCAGAGAGGCACAATGCGGAAGTCAGCAGTTCATGACACAGAACAGCAACACAATGGTGACAGGCAACCAACTAATCACGGCAGCAGAGCAATAGTGCTAGTCTGTCTCTCTGTCTCTCTTTACATTACATCAGGCTTTGTGCTTTAGCCTGTCCACTTCAGGCCACACCTATAATTCTCAACAGTACTCAGACCCATAATCTCATCAGTACTAAAACACATAATCTCAGTGCCTCATGAGTCAAGTCTCAAACTCTAGAAGTCTGTGCCCCATGATTGCATGAGGCTTTGTGGGTTTTTTTTTTTTTTTTTTTTTTTTTTTTTTTTTTGTCTTTTTGAGACAGGGTCTCAGTATGCAGTTCAGGCTGGCCTTGAGCTCACTTTTGTAGCCCAGGCTGGTCTCGAACTCACACCGATCCTCCTGCCTCAGCCTCCCGAGTGCTGGAATTACAGGCGTGCGCCACCACGCCCGGCTACTTTGTGGGTTTTAATAGCTCCTTTTACTTCTTTTTTTGATGGGACTAGGGTTCGAACTCATGACTTTTTTTTTTTAAAGAATTTTTTATTTTATTTATTTATTTTCTTGTTTCAGAACCTTTGTTCATTTATTCACTCTTTTTTATGGCCAGCTCAGCCTGCCCCGATGGCAGGGCTGGCGCAGCATGTGGTGCCGGGGAATCAAACCGCGGTCCCTGAAGCCGCCCAAGCTTTCCCAAGCAGGCGCTTTAGACCACTGAGCCATCCCACCAGGCCCCTCGAACTCATGACTTTACACTTGCCAGGCAGGCGCTTGTGCCATGGAGCTATCTCCACAGCCCCCCTTTTAGTATTTTTAAAGTTATTTTAGCTCTTGGTTAGATAGAATCATGTATTTGCTTTATTCTGTAAGTGAAAAGTTATGTTGTCTTCTAGCCAAGTTAGAATTTATACTTTTTTTTTTTTTTTGGTCTTTTTGAGACAGGGTCTTGCTGTGCAGTTCAGGCTGGCCTTGAGCTCACTTTTGTAGCCCAGGTTGGTCTCAAACTTGCACCAATCCTCCTGCCTCAGCCTCCCGAGTGCTGGGATCACAGGTGTGCGCCACCACTCCCGGCTTAGAATTTATACTTTGTAGGCAACATTTTTTATCTGATTAAGAGCAATATTTTAAGAAATTAATCATGTCTTACATATAATTACCTGTTCAAATAGTCTTCTGTGTTCTGTAAATCATTATACCTTCTTTTGAACAACCATCTTTTTACTACCTCATTTTTTTTTAAGAATTTATTTATTTATTTATTTATTTATTTATTTATTTATTTATTTATTTATTTATTCTTGTTTCAGAACCTTTATTTGCTTATTCACTCATTTTTATGGCTGGCTCAGCCCACCCCAAGGTCAGGGCTGGCACAGCATGTGGTGCTGGGGATTGAACCGCGGTCCCTGAAGCCGCCCAAGCTTTTCCAAGCAGGTGCTTTAGACCACTGAGCCATCCCGCCGGGCCCTACTACCTCATTTTAACCAAAAACAGCACAGATATTTTAAGAGATAACTCTAATAGCTTACACGTTTTTATATAAACAGGTCACAGCTTTTGAAATATGATAATGAAATAAAAATATACTATGAATACTTTTTCTTCCTTGAAATTAGTTTTTAAAGTGATTCTGAAATTTAAACTACTATAACCTGGAAAAGTATACATTTAATAAGTTTGCTACATACAGTTACATATTTATTCAACTTTAATGAGTGTCTTACTCTTCTCTTGTTACTGGGACAAATACCCAACACCCAAAATGAAGGAAGGGTTTATTTAGCTCAGTTACTGGAGGTCTTAGTCCATATTCATGTGGCTCCAAGGAAGACTGGCAAATAGCAGAAAGCAGCACTTCATGGCTGCGGAACAGCAACAAAATGGTGAGAGAAGCAACTGACAAACCAGGGCAACAGAGAGCCACAGAGAGTCTGTCTCTCTGTCTCTCTTGTAATATATTCAGGCTCTCTGCCTCAGGTTATATCTGCCTCAGACCACACCCATAATTCCAGTAGTACTAACACACGTAATCGCAGTGGAGTATTAGTCTCAAACTCTAGAAGTCCCCACCCCATGACTGCATGAGGCTTTCTGGGGACAAGTAGACTAGATAAAAACTATAACAATGAGAAAGTAGATTGAATAATTATACTGTTACTTTGTCACTGAAGGGTAAGTTAACCAGATACAGTAGTGCATGCCTGTAGTGTTAGCATTCTGGGCTGAAGCAGGAGGATCCCAAGGTTAGGCCCAGTCTAGATGACCTTAGTGAGGTCTTCCTTTCTCAAAAATAGGAGAGTGGGGTGTTTTTTTAAAAAAAGATTGTAGCTCAGTTAGTTAGAAGGCCCCTGGGCAATCCCCAGTACTAGTAGTAAAAACACAAAAAAGGAGAATGTGTTTGAACTACAACTTGACACTTTTTAAAACACATACTAGTATTATAAGACAAAGGAAAGTAGATTTGGGGGCTATCTCATACAATGCATGAGCTAGATTAGTTACCAAAAAAAGTATTCAGAGATAATGAGAGCTAACTTACTTACTTACTTTCTTTCTTTCTTTCTTTCTTTCTTTTTTTCTTTGTTTCTTTCTGCACTTATTTGCAAGCCAGGAATAAAAAATTTCCTCAGTAAATATTTTATTAAGTTATTAAATCACCAGTATGAGTCACATTTTCTCTTTAGAAAATTTTTGGCTGCTAATTTCATCATGAATTATTTATATCAGTAACTTTTAAGAAATAATTCTAGCTACTTATTAAAACCCTGATACTATTTTTGATGTGTGTAAGTTAATGTATTATTTTCATTTAGCATTTAGAAAATGCTTCTGCAAGTGACTGATAAAATGTTTTGCTCTTTCTTTTTTTCTTCTTCTTTTTTTTTTTTTTAATATCCTTGTTCTCAATTTTTATTTAGGTATACAGGACCAATCAGTGTGCAGGCGAGTTTGTTGTGACATTTCCTCGTGCCTATCATTCTGGATTTAACCAGGGCTACAACTTTGCTGAAGCTGTGAACTTCTGTACTGCTGACTGGGTCTGTTCTATAGCAAGTGGCTGTTGTACGTGTACTAACACCACTGTAAAATGAAGCTTAGGTGTCATACTTGTTTACTGGGTTTTGGATAGAGACCAGAATGTGGCGGTGGAGACCCATGTGGCTCTTATAACTTAGAGAGTTACATAGTGTTTCCATCACATTGTTTATTTAGAAAGTTTTGTAATTCTTTTGTTCTCATACTTTAATTTTCCCATTCTGTTTGAATTTTAAATGAGCAGCTAATTATTTTGAGGGAACATGGTTCCTTTAATCTTCTCTTTCTGTGAGCACTTTTGAATCTTAAAATGTGTAAATGATAATGCCACTCATTGCTATTTTACTTTTTTATGTGTTGTTCGCTTTGTGGTACCAGGGATTGAACTCAAGACTATTCTACTGTGCTTTCCGCCCAGCCCTATTTTACTTTTATATGAGATAGATGAAATGTGATCTGAATCCTTAGATCATGTTGATTGGGGAAAAATACACATTTATAATATGCTGTTCATTTTTCTTGTTTTTGTTGCCAGTTAACTTTTGGGGAGAAATCATTTAGTAATATTGGATTTGTTATTTTCCTTGGGTACCTTGGTTTATTAAATTCCATGATTAATGATAGAATGCTTATTGCCTTGGCCCATGAATAGATTTTCATAATAAATATTTAAGTAATTTTTTTGAAATGGGTTCTTGCTGTCTTGCCCATATGGCTTTGATTGCCAAGGGGCTCAGATAATTTTCTTGCCTCAGCCTCCAAAATACTGGGAGTACAGGCATGTACCATTGTGTTTGGGTTGTGAGTAGTCTTTTTTTTTTTTTTTTTTTTTTTTGGTCTTTTTGAGACAGGGTCTCATTGTGCAGTTCAGGCTGACCTTGACCTCACTTTTGTAGCCCAGGCTGGTCTCGAACTCACACTGATCCTCCTGCCTCTGCCTCCCAAGTGCTAGGATTACAGGCGTGCATCACCACGCCCGGCTATGAGTAGTCTTATTTTAATCCAGTAATTTTAATTTTGGTTTTTTCCAGATAGGGTCTTGTTGTGTAGTTCAGACTGGCCTTGAACTCACTGTGTAGCACAGGCTGGCCTAGAACTCATGGCAGTCTTTTTATCTCAGCCTCCAAGTGCTAGGAGTATATATGTGCCACTACACCAGTAATTTTAAACTTTTTAAAGAATTTACTCCTTTTTGGATTTTGGAAGCAGCATAATTTAGTATGGGCAAGCCTAAGTTTAGGATTTTCCTTGGGTGCTTTTTTTTCCTCAACTTATTTTTCAAAATTCAGCTAATGTTTATACAGTTTATGATTTATATGGTGATTGACTCAGTGTAGGGTAGATACATTAGATAAGAGTTAAGAGGTGATAGCAATGTGCTGTCTTTTGTCGTATAATCTGGAGTAGTTCTTAATTTCACTGGGCCTAAATTTTTTTTTTCTATTATGTGAAGATGCTAATTGATTGATTTAATGATCGGAATGAGTTAAATATTATAGGTGAGAGTTGTTTGTACTCTTTAGAAGAAGGTGATGATATAAATGAGAAGCTAGAGCAAGTTGGGCATGATGGTGCATGCCTGTAATCCCAGCATGTCGAAGACAGAGGCAGGTGAATTGCTGCCAGTTTGAGACCATCCTGTGCTACATAATGAGTTGAAGGGCAGCCTGGGCCACATAGTGGAAAACTATCTCCAAAGAAAGAAAAAAAGACAAGAAAGAATGGGCTCACTTTTATAAGCTACACTGAATAATCAGCTGTATTTGATGTGCCTTCTTTTCACATTTATGATAACTAAAAACTAGAAACTGTCTGGTTGATTTTCCTCTACTTTCCCTTGTAGCCATGGGAGAAATATTTGAAGAGTAAATATTTAAAGATTAAGATGGGTGTGGTAGTGCACACCTGTAATCCCCAGCACCCAGGAGGCTGAGCAGGAGGATTGTTTTGAGTTCGAGACCAGCCTGGGCTGCAAAGTGAGTTGAAGGCCATCTTGAACTGCATAGCGAGACCCTGTCCTAAAAAGGCCAAAAAAAAAAAAAAAAAAAAAAAGGCATTTTATATTGTTAATAAAAAGGATGGTTGTAAATCCTAAACCTAAAATACATTATTGGGAATGATATTTTGTTTGAAGAAGAGTATACAAACAATCCTTGATTCAGAGCAAACCTTGTATTTTTTGTGTTTATTTCTTTTTGACATTATCAAAATGGAGGTGAATTTTAAAAGGTTCTTAATGGTTTATTTTCTTTAATATTAGTTTCCTAACCCAAACAAATAAGTTTTAGTTACTATAATTTTCCACTGAAGCATAGAAAGAAGTTGAAGTTAGAGAGAGAGTTGATTGTAGCTAGGGTTTTTGTTTGTTTCGAGTGCTGTTACTCTAATGCAAGGCCTGTGCATGGTGAGGTTGTGCTGTACCACTCAGGCATCACTGATGCTACAAGTACCAGCCTTGTATTTTTGAAAAGTTACTGATTGATAAAAAGTGATTGATTGGGTGCTGGCACATACCTGTAATCCCAGCACTTGGGAGGCTGAGGCAGGAGGATCTGCAAGTTTGAGGCCAGCCTGAGCTACATAGTGAGAAAAAAAAAAAAAAAAGCAATTATTGTATTCATTGAACTATAGGGGAAAACAAAGTGTATGATTCCACTTGTTTGAATCCTCTTTCTGTAAAAATGGTTGCTTTGAAAAAGAATTCTAGATGCTTAAATCTGATTTGTCTTTTGCTTTGGTTCTGGCAAAAAAAAATAGGCAGTATACTTAAAGTAGTAGCTTTTCTTCTTCTAGTAATATCTGTGCTTTTGGTTTTGGGGAATCTTGAGCCTTGAATAATTCTATTTAAGTTTTATGGAGAAAACTGCTTTTTTAGGGGGAGAGGTCACCAGTTACTGAACTCAGCACCTTGCGCTTGCTAGGCAGGTGCTTATGCCACTGAGCTATCTCCCAGCCCTGAGAACTGTGTTTTTCCTTTAAGGGAAGCCTCATATTGACCTGTCTAAAAAACGCTATAAAAATTTATACATCAGGGAACGCCTCTTTTTTTTGATAATACATAATGAATAGAAAATTAGTAGTTTAGGCCAGAGGTTTAACATCTTATTAGGTCATGAGAATTTTCTGTGGGAAGTGCCTTTGAAGTTCTAGCTGGGTCACGTAGAGTTCCTGTTTATAATTACCTCTGGATTTCTTTGGTCTTTCTTAAGACGGACCTGGCTAAGTAGTTCAGTCTGGCCTTGAATTTACTTCATAGCCCAGGCTGGTCTCTGAACTCTAAAGGATACTCCTGCCTTTGCCTCCCAAGTGTCAGGATTATAGGCGTGTACCACCATGCCCAGCTGTTATATTCACATGGAGTTTATTATTCTGTGGTCCTTGTGATAAAAGGGGAACTCTAGAGGGCAAATAGAGATGTTGTTCCAGAATGTATTATAAGCAGGTAATTTAATTCAGAAATTCTTTTTCAGTTGCCCATTGGACGTCAGTGTGTAAATCATTACCGACGCCTACGGCGCCATTGTGTCTTTTCACATGAGGAGCTCATTTTCAAGATGGCAGCAGACCCAGAGTGCTTAGATGTGGGGCTGGCTGCTATGGTCTGCAAAGAATTGACTCTCATGACGGAAGAAGAAACACGATTAAGGGAGTCTGTTGTACAGATGGTGAGTTTGCTCAGCAGATTTCTTATGTTTATATAGCATGTGAGGTACAGAAAAAGTGAGCTTTTAGAGAAACTATGTTTTCTTTAACCTTTGATCATTTTAGTAGTTGAACATGAAGATCAGTAACTTGAAGTAAATTTGACATTTTTTAGTTACTAATTTTGGTTTCACAGAATGAAAAGTTTTAGGAAACTTGGTATCACCTGTAGATTTTTAAAAGTAGAATCCTGTCTGATAGAATTTCTTAAGTAAGCATTTATTTTCTTAAATCCTCTATGTAAAGTTTTATTTCCTTAGAAAAATTCAAATCCTTTTGTCCTTGAGCTTTGTATTGAATAAAAGTTAATGTTTCTGGTGTTGGTAGACTCCTCAGGTTAAATGAATCTCTTTTTACCACTTTTAAGGAATTTGACATATGAAATATAACTAATGGCTAAGGTATATTAGATATTTATCACATTTTGAATGTCTAAGGTATATTAGATATTTATCACATTGAACTGGGAAACTTGAGAAAACGTGTGTTTTCAGCCTCACCTGGTGCTACTCTCCCATATTATCCCTGTATGGCTTATCTTCCCTGGGATAGCACCACATGCTCTCCTTTTTTTTTTTTTGAGTTGTACTCTTGTTGTGTTTCCAAAGCTGGTCTTAAATTCCTGTGAAGAAATCCTTCCTTCTGCTCCTGAGTAGCTGGGACTGCAGGTGTGAGCCACCACATCCTGCTGTCTGGCTTCTTTTCACTCAGTTTAATTTCTTTAAGATATGTCCATATTGTTTTGTGTGTCCATTATTATGAAATTACTCAATTTCTCTTTGAATGAATGTACCACAGTCTGTTTATATACATTCACTTGGGGATGGACATTGGGATTGTTTCCAGATTTTAGTTGTTAACAGAAACTAAAGTTAGTCTGAACATTTGTGTGCACATTTTTGTATGGACGTTTGCTTTCATATCTCTTGGATAATTACTAGAAATAGAATGGTTAGGCCACGGTACAGGTATGTTCTCATTTTTTGGAAAAGTTGCCAAACTATACTCAAAGTGGTTGTACCATTCTACATTTCTACCAGTATTGTACAGGAGGTTTAATTGCCCTTTCTCCTCACTGACTTAGTATGGTCACTGTTTTTGACTTTATATGCTCTAATAGATTTGTGGAATTTTATTTTGGTTTTAATTTGCATTTTCTTAATGACTGCTGATGTTGAACATGTTCTGATGTTTGCTATCTGAATGTCTTTGGGCGTTCCTTCACATCTTTTGCTGAATATTAAAAACTTACGTTGTTTCGTCATTGATTTTTCAGTTCTTCATATACTCTAGATATAAATTCTTTATCAAATAGATGATTTGAAAATATTTTTTCCTAGTCTAGTTTTTTCCTTAACAGCAAAACTTTTTTTTTTTTTTTTTTTTTTGAGGGACCAGGGTTCAAACTTACGACCTTGCACTTGCCCAGCAGGCACTTGTGCCTTGGAGCTATCTCCCCAGCCCCTAACAGTGAAACTTTTGAAAAATGGACATTCTTTTTTTTTAATGAAGTTCATCCTAGTAGTTTTTTTTTTCTAGGTTGTGCTTTTGGTTGTATCTGTACTTTGCCAAAAACCATGTTACAGTTTTCTCCTCTGTGTTTTTAGTTTTATCTTTCATATTTACAAATTGATTTACTTCAAGTTAATGCTTATATGTAGAGGTACTTCTTCAAAAATTTCTAATTCACTTAAGAATAGTAGTTAGAGGTTTTCTGTTTTTGGAGAATATGTGTTTAATAGTCAACAACAGTTAGTACATTGTAAAGATATCTTACATTTGGCATATCCTAAAAGAATGTTAATTGAAGCTTGTTTTCCCCTGACTAAAATTATAGTTCTCTTGAAAGTAACATTATCAAGCTGGAGATATAGCTGAGTGGCATAGTGTCTGACTGACAAGTAAAAGACCTTGAGTTCAACTCCTAGGAGGGGGTTGCGGGGAGAGACAGAGACAGAGACAGAGAGAAACATTTTTAGCAAGAAAATTTATAGAATCGCAAGATTAAGGAGTTTGTGTTTATATTTCTGAGTAACTTCAATAAATCAGTATAATTGGTGAGATGTACATATTAAGTTGTAGGGGTCTGAACGGAAAAAGTGTACAGTTAGGCTAAGGAAAGGCCAAAGAAAAACATTACATTGGTAGAGTGATTTGGATCTGGGGCTAAAACTTTTTATAGACACAAATAGAAAATCTGTTAACCAAAATATAAGGCTCTGCATGTTAGAAATATTACTAGAAAGCTGATTTTTTTTTTTTTTTTTTTTTTTAGGAATTTAAGTTAGTTTAGACCTAAGTTTTGTAAATGGCCAGATTTTCTTTTTCTGTTTGTTTGAATTATCTGAAAACAAAAGATACAAGTGGGGTTTTGAAAAATTTATTTTGCTTTTTAGATATACTTGGTTATAAATAGCTTGATAATTAGTCCCACTTCAGAAATATTCCTGTTTTATACTTGTGATTTTAAAATTATGTTTTGAGTATGCATGTATGTATTTACTTTTTGGAGGGATCATAGTTCGAACTCATGCCCTTGCTCTTGCTACACAGGCACTTGTGCCACGGAGCTGTCTCTTGGCCCCAACCAGTATTTATTTAAAATAGGATTTCTTCCTCATTTGTATTTATTTTGAATTTTAAAATTTAAATATATTTGGGGATTCCTGTTTTTAATTTTTATTTTTTATTTTTTTTTCTAGAATTTTATTTTTTTCTGGTTTCAGAACTTTTGTTTGTTTATTTATTTTAAATTTTATTTTATTTTTTTCTTGTTTCAGAACTTTTGTTTGTTTATTTATTTTTATGGCCGGCTCAGCCCGCTCCGAGGGCAGGGCTGGCACAGCATGTGGTGCTGGGGATTGAACTGCGGTCCCTGAAGCCACCTAAGCTTTCCTAAGCAGGTGCTTTAGACCACTGAGCCATCCTGCCAGGCCCCTTTAATTTTTATTTATTGTTGTATTATGTAAGAACACTGATTGTAGGAAATTTGTACCTGTAAATGATGTCTTGCTCTTTTCTCCCACCCCCTGCCCTCCCTTTAGTTCTTCTTCCCCTCTTTTAGTTATACAAGTTTTGTTTTCACCTTTTCCGTCTGTTTTTCAGTTTTTCTTCTCCCTTCTCTCCTTTTCAGCTCTTTCCTTCCTTGTTCCTCTTCTCATTTGAACATTTTCTTCCCACTTCCCAGCATCTGTTGTAGTTTTTGGTCCTTATGAAGTTTAAATATATTAGTAGAGACTCAAAGAGTAAATTTTTTTGATATATTTTCTTATTTCAGGTTCAGTCTGAGTTTTTAATGGGGGCTTTTTTTTTCTTTCTTTGTTTTTGAGACTCGGTTTTGCTGTAGCCCAGGCTGGGAGGAGGTGGGGGGGGAGACAGAGAAACATTTTTAGCAAGAAAATTCATGATCCTCTTGCCTTAGCCTCAAAAATTCTGGAATTACAGGCCTGTGTTACCATGTGCAGCTATTGGAACAGGATTATTAAGTTTTGTGATAATTTGACTATCCTATTTTCTTGTCTTCCTGTGCTATACTTTTACGATCCCTTGACACATTTCACTAAAGGCTCTTTCTCTTTCCTCTGCCCTTGTTCCAGATACTTATTCTGCCATTGGGCTTGCTTTTCCTATTTTGAGAAAAGTTTTTATTTTCTCTTTTCTTAAAAAGCTTCTTGAGGGGCCCAGCGGGATGGCTCAGTGGTCTAAAGCGCCTGCTTGGGAAAGCTTGGGCAGCTTCAGGGACCGCGGTTCGATCCCCGGCACCACATGCTGCACCAGCCCTGCCCTTGGGGCGGGCTGAACCAGCCATAAAAATGAGTGAATAAACAGTTGTGAAACAAGAAAAATAAAACATAAAAAAAAAATAATAATAAAATTAAAAAAAAAAAAAAAGCTTCTTGAGGGCCCAGCAGGATGGCTCAGTGGTCTAAAGCGCCTGCTTAGGAAAGCTTAGGTGGCT
>PVJA010040247.1:0-18658 GCA_004027025.1 Myocastor coypus | reverse complement strand
TCAATTGAGCATGGTCTCAATGTCTTTATTTTTATTTATTTATTTTTTTTTTTTGTCTTTTTGAGACAGGGTCTCACTGTACAGTTCAGGCTGGCCTTGAGCTCACTTCTGTAGCCCAGGCTGGTCTCGAACTCACAGCGATCCTCCTGCCTCAGCCTCCCGAGTGCTGGGATTACAGGCGTGCGCCACCACGCCCGGCTGTCTCGATGTCTTTAAATGCATCCTAAACATTCAGTTTGCCGAGGATCTGGGCCAGACCTTGGGACACACACACACACACACACACACACACACACACACACAGAGAGAGAGAGAGAGAGAGAGAGAGAGAGAGAGAGAGAGAGAGAGACAGAGACAGAGAGACAGAGACAGAGACAGAGAGACAGAGAGAAACCAACCTGAGCCTAGAGGTTTCTCCAGCTGTGAAAAGAGAAGCTCCTGGTCCACAGATGTTCTCCATCATCACAGGGTCATAGCTTGGCCATAACATTTAATGACCCCACCTAAGTCATCAGAACAAGGCACTGTCTTGAACAAAAAGCAAAGGAGATTCAGACCCAGCCTTCAATGAAGGTAGGCAGTGATTTCATCTGTTTTCTTGTTTCAAAAATTCCCACACGCCAACTGCCCTAATTAGATCAGGCTCTCTGCTCTCCACAGTAAGCAGGGCCTGAATCTTCTTATAAGCCCTGAAGGCCCAGGACTCAGAATATTCTATGTCCTGTCATATTGGCTTGAATGTGTTTAACAGAACAGTGCATCTCTGGCAAGAGCTCTTCGTGTTTAGGAATCTCCAAAAAGACTCATCAACAAAAGTTAGTGGCCAGGGCACAGGCAACAGCCTATATAATCTCAGACAAAATAAAAACATGCAAGACAATTCAAGACTCTAAGGGAAAAGCATTCTTGGAATTGGGTGTACCACTCGGATGTGTGAGTGAACAGAAAAAGGCACTAACAAGCTGTTTTCCCAGGCCCCTGGAAAATGGTGGCTATCCAGACAGGGGACTTAGACAAGAGGTTTTGAATTTCTCCTTGAGCATGTCCACCCTAAAGTGGTGAGAGACAACGCCCATCGAGGACTGTTGGCTCTGGGGACCCGAAGCTTCGCACCCATCTGTGATGCTGGCACTGAGGAGACCTGTGAACTAGGGGAGTCGAGAAGATAATTGGGAACAGGAGTGCAGAGCGATGACCAGCATAAATGGATCTGCGTGCCTCTTGCCTTAGAAGTCCTCTTCTAGGCCTTTATTCTCAGGAAATGATCAGAAATATACAAGGGGGTGTGTTTAAGGCTAGCCACGACACAGTTACTTATACGCATGGTAAAAGAAAAGGAATCAAATATTTGAAGAGGGAAAAGTCCAATGTCGTTGCAAGCCCGGAATGCTGTATAGCCATATATACACACGTGCTTCACAGTGTGGGATTTTAAACTGTTGAGAGCCCCATAGATTGGAGATGAGTGTGTGCACACAATCACACAGAAAATGTAATGAGAGGTCACACACTGGAATGTTAGCTGTGAGCATCTGTGAACAGTGGCTTTAAAGATTCTTATGTTTTCCTCATTTCACTCATTCTATGTTTCTTCTCTACATTGACTCTGACCTGCTTCTGTAATTAGAAAAGAAAATTTTCTTCTTCAAGTTCCCCTTTTGGTTCATTGGAGACCAGTGGCTCAGATATGGGAGACCTTGTTTTAGTGGCTCACTCCCTAACTCTCCCTTGGGCCAATGGGCTTCTGCAAAAATTCCACAGAGGAGCTCCCTGTCATTATATTGCATTGCCGGTTTCACCCTCTGCACTCTGCATAAACACTATTCCACAGCATTAGGTCGCAGCCATTAGTGGGGCAGACGTGTGCCGGCTTTTCCTCTCGGTTTACAGCCCTTGTCATTTGTGGCTTTGCTGTAAGCACTCAAAATGATGGTCTGCCCATATCTACATCAAAGTTGAAGAAAGTTTCACCATGGAGGAGGCTGTAAAACATCCCGATAGTTTGACAAACTCCACGCAGCTCCCTAACGGGCATGCTAACTAATCATCTGCCCTTCCCTCCCAGGAGCTCCAAGAGCAAATGTCTCCTTGGGACAACAGTGAGCAGCTATTGAGGCCAGACACAAAGATGGCCCATGCAGCCAGTCAAGCTGTTTTCTTTGTGATGGAAAACCAGGGCCTTTCTGAACTCTAAGAACATCAAATTAAAGCTCAAAACTTGTTCTAAGTATTCCAAGGTTTAGTGGTCCTAAGCATCCAGACTGAAGCCTCCTAATTGTCTAAGTTAAAAACCTTCTAAGTTAAAGAGCCTACCCATTACTATTTACTTCTACTACCACTTTTTAAGCAGGTCTCATGCTGGCATAGGCAGTGGTCAGCACAAACACGGTGAAATTCTCGTTTACATCTGAAGTGTCTTATAAAAGCTTTTCCACCATAGACTAAGGGTTGCATTCAGCTGGATATTCTGTGGATAATAAAAATAACCACCTGGGCTTGATAGGCTGGCCCAGATCACACATCAAACACAGTCCACAGTTCAAATCTAGCCTTCAGTGGCACCACAGGACAGCTTAAAGCTGAGCTTTTAACACTCCATTTAAAACACTTAGAAGATTTTACAAAAATATCAAGACAGATATAGCCAGGCGTGGTGGCGCACGCCTATAATCCCAGCACTCGGGAGGCTGAGGCAGGAGGATTGGTGCAAGTTTGAGACCAGCCTGGGCTACAAAAGTGAGCTCAAGGCCAGCCTGAACTGCATAGTGAGACCCTGTCTCAGAAAGACAAAAAAAAAAAAAAAAAAAAAAAAAGCAAGACAGGCATTCTCTTAAGAAAATATCATATTTGAAACACTGGGCTCTTCAACACTCAGTACCCCTTTCAGATGAAGTGTATCTTCTCAGTTTATCTTTGCATAGTCTGCTGAGTGCTTGCGATCCCCAAAATTCACAAGCTGAAATCTTCAACCCTGACTTGATGGTATCAGGAGGTGGCAATACTATGACGGAATCAGGCCATGGAAGCATAATGCATCAGGGACAGGATTAGTGTGGCAATGATAGGGCCCCCAGAAACCTTTCTCAGAGCCTTTCTACCATGCAAGGATTCAAGAATTTGAAAGTCTGCAACCGCAAAGAGGGCCCTCATAGAAACTGACCATGCTGAAACCTTGATTTTTGATCTCCAGCCTCCAAAATTGTGAGGAACAAATGATTGCTACTTATAAGCCATGCAGCCTATAGCAGCACTGACAAGCACAGAGTATCCTGTGTACTTTGTGTACCTTGGCCTACGTCAGCCCTGAATGATGCCATTTTGCTTTGGAAAACACTGCAATAACTACTGCTACTCCTTACTTCCTCCACCATATCCCCAAATGAGGAAATTTTTTAAAAAGTGCCACTTCTCTGTATTTTTCCACTGGCATCCTAGCAACTTGGTGGATGTTTCATAGGGCAGACTTCCTGGGGCGTGGAGCTGCTCTCCTGTAACTGGCCAGTCAGGTATAGGAAGTCACATCCTGACTGCCCACGCCAACTGCTGCATTCTATTGATCGGCTCTGGAGGGGTGCAAGCAGAAGAAAGAGGAAGCGGTAAGCAAAGTAAGAAGAGTGTAGACCACAGTAGCGAATGTGTTGGAGGTTTCCGTGGCACAAGCAGCCTGCTGTGGCCCATGTGCCAGCGGCTTGCCACCACTGCCCTAGATTGTTCAGAGGGTTGGAATTGCTCTGATTTGTTGAGCCTCCCAAAGTTCCTGTTGAGAACTTAATCCCCAGTACAACAGGGCTGAGCTGTGATTAGATCCTGAGGAGTCTGCTCTCAGTGGATTAAAGAACGTGGGAGTAATATGGTTAGCATCAAAGACTGGGAACCAAGTAAGCGGATGAGTTTGGTCCTTTCCTCCCATTTTATGTGAGTGTACAAACACACAGATGCACACACACACACACACACACACACACACACACACACACACAACGGGTCAATGTTGTGGCCCATTCTGCCATGAGATGTTGTAGCAAGAAGGCCTTTACCAGATTTAGGGAGCTTGGGAGCAGAACTGTTAGAAATATATTCCTTTTCTTCATAAATTAAAATGTGTGTGGTATAATATTATAGCAACACAAACCACACTAAGGCAAGAATTTAAATGTGAATGTAAATGTTATTCAAATGAATTCCTAAGATATATATATATATATATATATATATATATATATATATATATATCCGAATCTCTTGTTTAATATACTCTGACCAAGGTGGTTGAGACTATTTGGATCTTTGGGCAAAGATGGAAATACTCTGCCGGTGTCTGTGGAGTTAAAGCTGAGTGTTGTCTTTTGAGGTCAAAAACTAGCTCTGAGACATAAACGAAATAATCTGGCCAGCTTTGACCCTGTAAGACACATATGTATCTTGTCCCAGGAGAAAGACCTCCCCATGCTCATCTGAGAAGCCAGAATTGCTCATGAGAAATGAAGTATCTCTTATTGATCAGTACCTCCTCCAGACCATGCTAATCCACAGATGCTGCATGGATAAATTGAGCATGCTGTGTCAATGGCAGGTCCTTGATGAAACAAGGAAGCTACCAATGTGTTTATATTCTCACATGCCCTCCAATAAAAACCCCATGTCCCACCCTCACAGAGCTTTGGTTTCATTTGATTTTTAGTTAATCTATGCTGAGATAATGTCATACACAAAGAGAAAAGAAGATTTAGACTTTTAAAAGAAATGCTCAGTTCTTAACTATTGGCTTCCACCGCAACAAGATAGAAGGAAATTGGGATTGGTTTCCTAACAAGTATGCACTAATGCATACCTCCAAATACTTAAAAAAAAAAAAAAAAAAAAAAAAAAACTAGCACAATATTTCTCTCCTCATAGCAACTGTAAAACTCACTTTCCTCTACATAAATAAACCCATAAATGTCCTAGAACTTGAAATTCCACCAGTGGGTCCAGGGCACTCACTTGGTGGGGTTGGCCAGCCATGATTTGTTGTGGCCCCAACCTTACGCTCTCTGCGGTACATCTGACCAATTTCACTCTTTGTTGGCAACTGGCTCTGGGAGATCTGAGATTCTGCACCCTTTAACCTGGACCAATCCAAATTGTTCCCAAGGTAACTAGAATAGTTTCATCCACAAGTAACCTGAGGCAACTCTTGAACAATGTGCAGCAGGCCCACAGCTCTGCCACTGGATAGACTTGTTTAGCGGGAGATGTATTCTTACTTCCCAAAGTAGCCCACTTCTATATTTCATTCTACTCTGGCCATTATTTCTTCTTATTGGCCAAAAAACAGGTCTTGGACTCTCAACAGGCAGTTCTCTGACCTCTCCCACTGAGAATTAGTTTCTCTGTTAGATATTTCCTGATGTCCATGAATAAGTGATTCATAAAAGAGACAAAGGTCCTCAAAGGATTCAGGTGTGCTTCAATATGGTCATTATGTTGCCATTAATAAAAATAATGTCTAAGCCGCATATGCCCTTCATCTGAGAACTTAGGGGCAAAGCTATAATCCTGCTAGAGAAAAGAGACTGTGCAGGGCTAGTAAGAGGTCACAAATAAGGGTAGTGCATGTCAACTCAACTGGGCTAAAAGTTCCCAGGTAATTAGTAAAACATTGTTTCTGAGTGCATCTGTAAGGATGTTTCCAGAAGATATTAGCATTTAAAATAGTGGACTGAATAAAGAATATCTTCCCTCACTGAGGTGGGCAGGCCACATCCAAAGTATAGAGAGCACAGACGGAGGAAGAGGGAATGCACTCTCTTGACTTTAGCTGGGACATCCACCACTCCCTTTCCCTGGACCTCAGAGGGTCTGAGGGTCTTCAAGTTCAAGGTCTTATGTCAACACTGCTCCCACTTGATTCTGAACCCTCTGACTTTGGACCGGGAGTTATATTTTTAGCTCCTCTGGTTCTGAGACTCCACCTAAATGATATAACCATCTCTCTTGGTTCTCCAGTTTGTGAAAGGCACATTGTGGAACTTCCCAGCTTTTATCATTACAAGAGCAAACTCCCACAAGAAGTCTGTCTTTGAACATCTGCCTTTAAAAAACAAACAAATGATACATGGGGCTCATACATTTCTCCTATAAAATATGCCTTTCTCCTTCTATCTGTGGGTAGGCCATCATTTTATTCTGTAAACCAATACAAAATTTCCTATAGGTTGAAAAATTCTATAGATTTCCATCAAAAACATATAACCATACCCAACACCAGCCTATGTTCCATAATGGTACCTCCATTATCTCTAATGAATTGTCTATGCCTCTTTTAAAAAGAGAAAGCTTCTCATTTGATATCCATATCTATAGATTCTACCCTATGGGTTCTGTGTATATGCAGAACTCTGATCAATACGGTGCATCTCACTGGGATACAAAACACATTTTAAAAGAATCATTTGGGGGCTGGGGAGATGACACTGTGGCACAAATGCCTGCCTGGCAAGTTCAAGGTCATGAATTTGAACCCCAGTCCCACTAAATAAATAAATAAATAAATAAATAAGTCATTGGGCCAGGAATGATGACCTTGAACATCCCATTATACAAGACAAGGATAGTAGTATCCATTTTAGGTCATCATTGTGAACATTGGTGAGGTGACATCAGTGAGGCTCTTTGCACTCAATAAACAACATCTGCATCTTGTTAGTTTCATTATTTCTATATCAGTCAAGATTCTTTAATTGCAAGCCACAGAAATCAACTCTGGTTAACCTAAACAAGCACAGAAATTAATGAGATGTTAGAGAACTCATCAAATCAAAAGAACACCCAGATCAACAGGCACATATAAGGCATAAACAAAGGCTACTCCAGGTGCCCAAGCATTAAGAGCCACTTTGCAGCTCACCAGGACTAACCATTCTATCCATCCTGGCATCATGCCTAAAGACCTGGAGAATCAAAGTCCTAAGAGATAAACCAATCTGGCCATTTTTGTCCTTTATCTAATGCAGCGAGAATGGCAGGATGCCCTGATTGACATTCCTAGCTATTCTGCACACCACACAACAGGAGTCACTTCTCAAGAGACCTAGGGCTACTTTGACCAGAAGAGGGCATGGATGCCATATGAAGTCAACACCTTTGATATAAATCATTCTTGACCTTTGCAGAATTCACTGAACTCCGCTCTCAGTATGACCAGATGATGCAGGAAAACTGCAGCACTGACATCACCTTCCATTCCTCAAGATCTTTTTTTTTCCCCCACTTCTCTGTTGTACTTAACCCCCAGAGCTTGCCTCCTTGGACTTCAGCAGGATTGGGTCGCTGAGTCCCCTGTGGTAATAATTTCATAGTTATTCAGGAACATCAACATTTGAGCCCGGATGACAGAGCAAATTCTGCAGTAATTTAACACCTGCTTTACTTTTATGCTGTTATTAAAAAGTTTTATCTTAAATATTTGAAGTGTGATCCTGCTCCCTCATGCATATGCTAATAAAGAATTTCACACCTGTTGGAGCCTTGGCTCATTTGTTGGTGGAATCTGAAATGGCACCTTTATGGAAAATGGTAAAATTCTTATTAGAGCCTGATGAATAAAGTGCCTGTGATCCAGCTGTGGCAGCACATGGACTCTTCTGCCAGCCTGGGAGACTTCATTCTGGTGGTAGCTGTGTGAGTGTGACTACTGTTACATGGCTTCATTTTAAGAGGCTTGGAAAGACAGTATGCTCAGCAACAATACACTTGTATGCATTTCAGATGTGCTGTGTCTCCTGTCCGAATTATACTGATAAATAAATAGCATTTATTCCCTCACATTGTAAAATTAAAGATCTTGCTGAATATCTCCTCACTTATTTTAAGGAGGAATAGAGGTGCTGATGAGGACAGTGCCACTGATGAGAAACAGGGCCGAGAAATCACAGAGCGGCAACTACAGGAGCATAAGAGGAGAAGAGCATCGTCTTCATTTCTGAGTTGCCGCCTCTGGATGGGATCTTCCTCTTACCTGTTACCATCCTCCTTATCTGCAAAATATCACTTGACCTCACACTATTTTGGAATCTACATCTGAGGCCCCATGTTTAACTTTTTTTTAATGTACTTAATTGTTGTAGAGTGTCACTACACAGGTCAAACTCATGTTGATCCTCCTGTTTTCAGCCTCCCCAGCACTGGGATTACAGGTATGTGCCACCATACCTGGACTTTGCCTGGCTTGGCCCACCCTGGGCTGGCACAGCATGTAGTGCCAGGGGTTGAACTGTGGTCCCTGTGCTTGCCTAAGCTTGCCTAAGCAAGTGCTGTAGTCTTCTGAGTTTTCTTACCGGCCCACTTGAGGTCTCAAAGGAACTACTGCCTCATCCACAGAGGGTACTATGTAGACCAGCCTCAAGAAACACTGTATCTTGACAACCAAGAAAGTAGATCACTCTGTACTTGTAGATCAGTTGTGACACCTGGAAGTTTCCATATCATATTTCACTACAGCCTGAGTGCCCAAAGCAGGGGCTGTAGTAGGCCCTCCAAGTGGTTGGAGGATCTTTAGAGGATCACTCATAGCAACTGGGCAGAAGAATATTTTCCATTACTTGCTGGTTAGGTGATACGTCTGCCTACAGCTGAGTGGTTTGGAGCAAGAGCCATCCCTTCTCCACAAAAGTGACAGCTGTGTATTGAATTTCTTCTTCTTTTCATATTTTTTTTTATGCTAAGACATGATGTTCCATCACTAAGTTTCTCAGGCTGTGTGACACTTGTGATCCTCCTTCCTCAGTCTCCCAGAGGACTGAGATTACCACATACAGCTTGGTTATTTTTATTAAATTGACCATCAAAATCTCAGTTTGTTCATCTACAAAAGAAGCATGTAAGATAAACTACTCTTGAAAACCTATCTATTGTGGATATCGTGACCCTAAATGAAAAGTTCTTTGAATATAAATTGTGGCTATAAAGTCAAAAAATTCTCAAACTAAAGAATTAAAAACATAACAGACTCTTCTTCCTGTCCCCATGCTGCTGCCTGGCTGCAGGACTGTCCTCATATCCAGCTGGCAACCAAGAACTCACTCTCTGCCTGTGTGCCAGCCCATGCCCACACTGCCACTCCCCTCTGGACTCCTGCCCACAGCACCAACAGCAACATCCAGCGCCCAAATGCCAAATATAAGATCTTATTTCTCACTAACAGCATCTGGCCCGAAGGCAAGGCAATTAGAGGTGTTCATCTGTCTCCCACTCTCTCGGTGCCCTGGGAGTAGGAAGGTGGCAAAGCTGCCATGCTCCGAAGCAACCTCCTTCTTTCCACTTCAGAGCCCACCTGGCATGACTTGAAATGCCCTGGCTGTTTGTTATTAAAGGTTATTATAAAGCAGTTTGACACAACATGTAGCTCTGTGGGGCATGCTACACTGCTCACAGCAGAATACAGACGCATGCTGCTTCCCCGTGAAGGCAGCCTCCACCAGATTCCTGCTGTAGGTGACAGGAAGCTGCTTCGCTTCTCTCCTGCTGCTTGGGTGCACCGCTTCTCCCTCAGCTTTCTCTGCTGGCCCTTAGCAAGCACTACATAAAGTCACACATGGAAGAACGTTCCCAGCCCTCAAAGCAAGGATCCTAAGTTCCAGGGCCAATCTGGGCAGTGATGGGGAGGTCAACAAATGCCTCCTAGAAATATAGACTACCAACTATCAAGTCTTTTCCTCATGTTCCCCTCAACAGAGGTGAGTCCTAACCACAGTGATTTCCAGGGATGGGAGAGTGTCAGACGCTTTCAGAGGTCCATAGATATCTTGAAGTTGCTTTGTCAGAGGCAAACTTTTTCTCCAACCTAACTCTTTTCTGAGCCTTACCTTATATTCACAGGCTGAAGTCCTTGGATGTATTCCATACAGGACAGTCAAAAACTTCAGCTGTAATCCAGGAGTATCTTGATGATATCTCTTAGTTTATGGGTCTGTCATGCTCTCCCCTCTATTTTCTTTCATACAACAGAGAAATAAGTGCAAACAGAACTACCATCCCCTGACCCATAGGGATTCACCCTCCTACTGCCCATAAATTTAAAACCATAAACTCAAAAGCAACAAAGTGAAAACTTAGACATTGGCACTTAATCAAACACAGCACACCCTTTCATTCTCCAAAGCCCTCTTCCTTCACTTTTTCTCTACATGATTCCCAACTCTGCTCTTTACTCAGATCTCTACCCATGCACCAGGCATGGCCTTTCCTTGTCCAGCTCATTCCTGCCCCAGGCATGGCTCCTCTTCCCTGCCCTGCTTCACTACTGATGAGAAAAAGCACAGGACGATCTACTCTGTGTTGCAGTCTGCTTTAGTTTGTTTTTTTCTTTGATGTACCTAAGTATCAAACTAAATGAGTTACATATTGTATTGCCAAAGACAACCTACAGAGCCTCCATTGGGTTGGCAAAGAAATAAGCTCTTGTTTCTCCCATGTCTCTGTCTGTCTGATTGCCTCTATTCTGAAAACCCTTTAGAAAGATCACTATTAGCAAATTGCCATGGAAAATTAAAAAAAAAATTGTCCCCCTCTGGAGCTAAAACCAGGTTTTCTCACTCTCTTTCCAGTGATCAAGTTGGTTGTCTAAACTCAGGCTTTCCTTTTTATAGCACATGTGCTGAGTGTACAACTGTCACCTGGATCATATTGTCACATGGAAAATGGGGCCGACGGAGCTTGTGAAGACAAAGTTGGTGCCTGGCCTACTTGCCACTGCTGTAAGTTCTTTGTTTCTGACCTAGAGGTCTTTTGCATTCTGCCTATATCCACAAAACTGTGGCAAGCTAATCTTTGATCTTCCAAGTAGGGTAAAATCCCAGAGCCTTTATTCTGAGTCCTTGACAATTCCCTCTGCTGTGTAACTTCGGCTATATATATAAAAAAAACAAGTGTCCTCTTTCTTGTATTAGATTGCTGCTTCTACCATAGGTGACAGCTTTCTCAACCACCGGAGCCAACCAGGTGCTACCTCCATGGAGAAGACAGACAGACACGTAAAAATTACATGAGAATTGGGGGCCAGAATAAAGTTGTGCAGGAAACACGCTTATTGCACAGCATCAACAAGTATCTCTCCAAAGAGGAAACTTCGCAACTGAGCTGTGGAAAATTGAGAAGTCAGTAAGGATAAGAAGAATAATGAGTCCTGGATAAAAATCAACCGCAGCAGTTCCAATCTGGGCATGTCTAATGACCAGTAAACCAGGGCATGTGGGGCCTAGGGGACTTCTTTAGAGAGAGAGAGAGAGAGAGAGAGAGAGAGAGAGAGAGAGAGAGAGAGCACTTGGAGTGCTTGCACATGACCATCGGGAGAATCTGAAGGAATCCGTGGTGTGAACAGAGAACAAACAACACAGGTGTGGAGTAGCCTTGTGCTCACAGGAGAAAAATCTTGACCCTGAAGATTGCCTCCTTTCTTTCCAAACCTTTTTTCAGAGCTATAACAGTTGGGACAAAATTCTCACACAGATGGAAAGGATCTTCTCCCTTAAGGAAATACTGGGAACCAAAGGGAGCTCAGGAGCACTTCTGGGCAAGCATTTTTCAGTCTGCTGGCCAAGATACTCCCCAGTCCCTACTGATGCTCTTCCCAGCCCACTTTCGTGTTGGTGAGCCCTCTCCCTAGTGTTCAGCCATCTGTAGGACTTGGTAAGTAGTCCCAGAGGAGGCTAATCTGAGAAGATGAAAGTCTAGGGGATCCTTGAAACAGCTTCCCTGGGCCCGAGGCAAGCTTCCTGTCAGCTCTCTGTGTGCAGGCTTTGCCATTCCATTCACATTGCTTCCTCTGTAAAAGGCCACTGCGATGTGCAGAAACTGTATCTAGCTTAAACAGGATTACCTTGAACAAACTATTTTCCTCGTCTTGACTTGCCATTGATAGGTCAGGCCCTGACAAGGCTGTGTAAATTATGATGGACATTCCTGCCCCAACGGAGGTTTAATTGATTAATAGGGCTGGATACCAATGGCTGCCTAGGTAGTCAAGAGCTCACCTTGGATTCAGGGCCCTCCAGCGCAGGATTAACCCAGGGCGGGTGCATGTAATTGAGGCTTAGAGAGGCAGCAGTGCTGTGGCTGGCACTGGGCTTGGCAGCCAACAGCCATCGCCTCATTAAGGAGGCAGGGAATGGAGCCCACCACAGACGCCAGCCACCTGTACCTCAGTGCAGTCCTCAGTACAGAGACTTTTCTAGGGCACAGAAGACATGGATTCCCCAACTTTTCTTTACAGCTTTTTCCTCACAGTGCCTAAGAAGCAAAGTTAATCACTAGAGCCAGAACATGGTTAGATAACTACCAAGGGGGAGAATCAGAGGTGGAGACACCATGAAGTTTACCAAACGATAGCACCCAAGGCTCCCATCCATTTTTGCTTCTCTTGCCTTGGTCGTTCAGCCTTTGCCTCAGCCCGAGTTCTTATCCTGTGCATGTCAGTCGTTCAGCTTTCCTGAGCTTTTTAATGCTGACTTTATCTCCTTTGGCCTGTGGAGGACTTCAGGGAACAGCATCAGTACCTGAAGGCAAGCAGAGCTCCGTGAGTGGAAGAGCCTTGAGAAGGCTGGGACCAGCTTCAAGTATTTTATTTGGGCTGCCAAAATTTAAAATTTCAGCAACATAAAATAATGTAAACTTCATGTGGAAATCCACTTGGAAAATCATAAAAATTAGCTATGCTGAGCTCACGTTGCCTCCAGGTGATGGGGACTGGGTTGAACAGGGCTCCCCAGGCTCATATGACGGTTGGCTCCGCTTCACCTTCTGAACAGAAAGGCTGTGCCCGGGTACCTAGAGACAGAGCACAAGGTCTGCTCAGAAATCTGAGATAGGACACACTCCAGTGTGAGGAGGCACTTCTGAAGGGGTGTGAGCAGGGGAATTTGTGCTGGCTTTCTGGAGCCACGCTGAGGGACTAAAACGCATAGCAGAGGCCAAGGCAAAGAGGTTTAAAAAAAAGGCTGGGGAATGCTTGCCTTAGTTACTCTTCTCTCGTTGCTGGGACAAATACCCAACACTAAAAGTGAGGGATGGAAAGGTTTATTTAGCTCATAGTTACTGGAGGTTTCAATCCATATTCAGCTCAGAGACAGAGAGGCACATGGCAGAAAACAACCTTTCATGGTGGCAGGCAAGAGCAGGTGAGGGGTGGGGAGCCAGCAGCTCAAGCAGCTAGTTACTCTTCTTCCTTTGCACTGAGATGCCAATCACCTGCCCCAAGGCAGGTGCAGCACCCATTTCCAAAATAATCAATTACAAATTGCAGAAGCCACCCTAGGACTGTATGAGGCTTTGGGGGGACACCTATACATAAACCATAACAATGCTTATGGGACCTGACTGAGTGGATATTAGGTCCTGGTAATGGAAACTCCAAGTCCTTATTCTTGGACACATTTCAACACAAAAGAGGCAGCCTCTGTCTCACAAAGTTCTAGTTGTTTGTTTCTGCTCTAAAGTAAAGTCAGGACCAAAACCAGCATCATGGTACCACACCAGGATGTTCTCTGCTGCTTTGAGAGCCTTGACTTTATCCAGAGGTCAACTTTTCCAGCAACAGCACCATTTGCCACGATGCTGGGATGTGCGAAGGGCAGTGCACACTGTAACTCAGAAACATTTGAGTTTTTCTTCTGTAAGTATTGCTAGCACACGTGGCAGGGTGAATTAAGGACACGCGTCCCTGGTGCCAAAGCAATCTCAGAAGCACACTGGGATATTGGTTCCTGGCTTTCACACTTACAGCTGAAACATCTCACCTTTACGAGGAATTGTAGCCGATGACCAGCCAGCAGGCCTACAGCCCTGGCACGCATGTTTACACCCCTGCAACCCTCAGATGCCTCGTACATTATTCAGCACAGTCTCCACAGCCATGCCCTGGACCTAGATGGTCTTCAGAGGGTTTCCAAAGCAACATATTTTGAAGCTGAATTACAAGATCAGAAGAGTTGGGGAAACTGGTGCTCTAAAACAACGCCGGTGAGATAAAATTTAATGGTGGAAGAAATATAGTATTTTGAAAACATGAAAATAAACACGCTACAAAGCCTGGATAGGAAGTCGTGCCACGCCGCTTGAGAAAGCCACTCTGTTGCAGAAGAATTCTAATAATTTTTAATAGTCCTGTAAATCTCCCTTATGAGATGCAGCTACTGTAAACACTTCTTCATATTTTTTCAAGTATTTATGGAGTGCTGTTAGAAGTTATTAAATGCGAATGATTTTCATTGATAACTCTCATTCTGAAGGAGCTGCCAACTGACATAGTGGAGACAGTAAGAGGTAAAATGTCCCTTGCAGGGTAAGAGGGCTGAGACTGCTGCTGCTGCTGCTGCTGCCACTCCTGCTGTGGCTGGAATCATCCTTATGAACTGAAGGCAGTGTGGGACCATGCTGAAATACCTGTGTGGGGGAGCAGTCAGCTTTCCATTTCTGACACAGATAATTATCTCAGGGTAAGCGGTTTAACTAGCTCACATTTAGGAAATTCAAGTCTGAAGAGCTTGATGCAGGCCTAGGCTCTGGCTCTGGCTGGGGACTCCTGGAGAGTGGAAGATAATGCTTAGTGTGCAAAGAAACAAAGCAGTCACACCCCCAAGCCAGGGCAGAGAAAGAACAAGTTGGGCCGGTCTTACTCCTTTTATAATGATCTTCTCTCAAGACTCCAAGAAGCCCTATATGAGAGCTACTGAGAGGTCACACATGAAACCCGTGACTTCCAAAGGAGGAACCCCAGTGACTTCAAGACCTCTCACCATGCCTTCCATCTAAAGGTCCCATCCCCTCCCCAAAGTGCCATCCTGGGAACTAAACCTCAGACAAATGAACTTGTCGGGTACATTCAGCCTCTGAAACATAGCACCGGGTGATGATTATAAAACTCTGGTTAACTTATTTTATTTTATTTTATTTTATTTTATTGGCTGGCTCAGGCTGTCTGAAGGTTAGGTGTGGGCATCGAAGCATCTTCCCCTTTGCCTGACTGGGATTGCCCACACAGGCACTTAAACCACTGAGCTAACCAGTAAGCCCTCAAACTCTGGTCAGCATTTTGCCATATATTAGCACCTACTGTATGGTGCCAGGCATTGTGTAAGTCCTTGAAAATATAATGGAGGGAAACAAGAGCCATTTTTCCTACATTCTAGGAGCATATGGTCTAAAGTGAAAAGAAGCATTAATCAAATGTTCACATAAGACAACATGCAATTGTAAACATGGAACTACTACAAATGAAAAGAAACCAGAACTCACTGGGGTTCATCAATGGAAAGTCTGGTTTAGCCCAAAGTTTTGTTTAAGGAAAGAGAAAGTTTCTTCTAGGAAAACATCCCATAAGCTGATATGTAAGATCTACAAGACTAGGAGCAAAAGTAAGATGGGAGAAAAAGTAGCATGAGGATGGAAAGAAGGTCTGACAGGATCATGTCAGAAAGGAAAAGTGAGATATATTAAGAACCCAGAGAAGGCTGGGTGTTTAAGAAACAATGTGGGGGACATAGGCAGGGAGGCTGGATAGGAAAACGGAGCCTCATCAAGGATGGCCATGAGGGACTACATAAGTCTGTTTCTACCAGGCTTAAGGAAAAGCCCCTAGAGGTTTTATAGCAAAATATAGAGGTATGCTGTGAACAAATGCAATTTTGAAGTTATCACTCCAGCTACCATGTGGTGTAAAGACCATAGAATGATTATATAGAACCGAGAGGAGGCTGTTACACTGCTGAGAAGATGAGTGGACTGCGAAGGGGAGAAGAATTGCACCGCTGAAGGGAGAGTAGCATCACTCACTGAAATGGAAATCATAAAAAAATCATCACGTGTAAGGGTGATCTCATGAGTGTATTTTTGTACTACTCAGTTTAAGTATCTGTAAAAGAGACATTACAAAGTTCTGAGTTTGATCCCCAGTACAGAGAGAGAGAGAGAGAGAGAGAGAGAGAGAGAGACAGAGAGAGAGAGAAAGAGAGAGAGAGAGAGGAGACTAATTTGACAGTTGACTCCATATAGAGCATACACAAATAATAGAGGTGTAAACCTGCAAGTCATTTATATCTGGATTTAAGGAAAGAGAACCAAAGCTGTGAGCCTACACGCAACTCCTATGGGCGGTAACAAGATGATAACAGAAGGGAAATTGAATAGTCTCTGTGAACCCCATCATGTAATGAGATTTCTCTACACCTGTGTTGCACGTTAGAGGCATGTAGAGAGCTTTATAAATGCTGGAGCCTGGGTTCCACCTCTGAAGATCATGATTTTGTAATTGAATCAGTGTGGGGTTTGACCTGAGCCTCTGAAGACTCAAACACTTCCCCAATGTTTTAATATTCAGCCCAAGCTAAACTTTAATCATTTAACAGATGTGAGGAGGAAAGGAAGACGCAAAGGAGAAAATGTCTCAGCTGGAGGAATGGGAGGAGCAGAAGCAGGGAGACGCGCCAAGCGGCAGGAGGGTCAGTGAGAGCACAACCCAAGTGCCCTTTGGATGTAGCACCACGAAAGTCACCAGGGACGTTAGTGAGAGCTGTTCACCATCCTCTTTCCTGGTCCTCTGAGGAGCTGAGAGGATGCTGCCATCCTTACCTCTCTGGCTTTATAAAGATGCCGCAGGTGACAGCCAGAAGCAGGGTTCACAATAAATGGAACCAAGGGATATAGGAGCTGATTGCTGCCCAAAGTAGTGGGCCAATTTGTCTCTATCTTTCAAAATTACAAATGTATGTACCATGTGTTCCAAGAATCTACTTCCAGGAACTATAATGAATGTATGGGGTTGCTCACAGAAATGCTGCTTATAATAGCAACTGATGGGAAGCAGTGCAAATGCCCATCATCAGAATCTTCTACAACTGGACTGGCCAGATAGCTCAGCGGATTATAGTGCCTGCAAGCAGGCACAGGGGTCTGGGTTCGATCCCTGGGTCTGCCATGCTGGCCCCACCCCTGAGGTGAGCAGAGACAGCAATTGAGACTGGGCATAGTGGCACATGCTTGTCATCCCAGCTCCTGAGAGGCTGTAAACAGGTGGATTACTATGTCTGATCTAGTAGTGAGACCCTGAATGCCCTGTAGACCCTTCCCTAAAATACAAAAGCAACAACAAAAAGAAAACAACAAAAGAATCTGTTATAAATATAGACAAATACTATGAACTTCTAGGGTATGGTACTATAGATACGGCAGGTAAAGATAAGTGCAAAGAACAACAGTATGCTAACAATGGCTGCACAAACAGCAGCTAGACACATTCAGTCACAAATAAATGTACTTTCTCTGCACAACCACTACAAAGAGAAGATTTGCTTATTTCTTGGGACAGAAACTGGATGTTGCATACTGAAGACAAGAGTGGAACGAAAGAAGGAATTTTCACTAGATTGCTATTCTTTAGTCTGTTGAGTTTCAAACTGTTTAAACCCGTTGACAATAAAACTGGAATGAGAAAATGAAATGGGAGAATAGGTATAGTCAGGCTTCAGCATGGGGTGAAAGGACAGCAGGCTCTTCCAGGAGGCATGCCTGTCTATTTTATTTTGTTTTCTTTTGTTTTATTTTATTTTATTTTTAGTATTTAATATAGGGTCTATGGAGTCTCACTACACAGATCAGATTCATAGTGATTCTCCTATTTTCAACCGTCCAAGTGCTGGGATTACAGGCACACCGCCATGCCCAATCTCAATCTCCCTCTCAGCATGCCCCGGGTGTGGGCCCAACACGGCTTGCCAGGGGCACAGCACACCAGGGGATCAAACCCTGTCATGATGTCTGCCTATGGCTTTTATCTGCTGAGCTATCTGGCTGGCCCTACATATCTGTCACTTTATATATGTTAAAGTCCGCATAAATTCATTGACTTGTTTTGTTTTGCTTAGACAGGGATTTTTTAATGTAGTTCAAGCTAGTCCTGAACTCACTGTGTAGTCCAGAATGGCCTCCAATTCATGACAATGCCCTTGCTTCAGTCTGCTGTGTGCTAGGATTATGGGTATGTATCACCATGCCCAGTAACTTTTGTTCTTTTAAGTCAGTAAGATTTCAGAAGCTATGAGGGATATAGCTCAACAGCACAAGCACCTCCCTGCAAGGCCTAAGCTTGATTCCTGGTAAAAAAAAATAATAATAATAATAATAACTTAGAAACTGGGATATATTACTTGGAGTTTAAGATAGATATCAAAGATATATTTAGAGATATCTCATTCCTGACATCCTTATAATGGCTAGGTAGCAAACTCAATTTCTGGAATTGGGAATAAAATTTACTGGCCTCGGATTCAGAGATCTGGGCTTCTGATCTTGATTTTTAATTGTAATTTACTAGGTGTCTTAGGCATAACCTTCAGATCACCGGCACCTTTCAAGCTGGAAACACTGGAGTCTCTGCTACTTTAGCTTCCTTACCCATGAAAGAAGTTGGCTAATCCTTACCTTAGCTATCATTAGAGTTCAGATCTAAAGTGTACCCACAAATTCTCATGTGTACAGAGATAGGACTGAATGGGCTGTGAGGTGACAAGGACTGACTAAAGGGTGTAGATCACGGGGAACATGATCCGAAAGGGCATATCTGTGATCCACGTTCATGCTCTCTCTCTCTCTCTCTCTCTCTCTCTCTCTCTCTCTCTCTCCTTCTCTC
>PVJA010040246.1:0-18600 GCA_004027025.1 Myocastor coypus | reverse complement strand
ATTTTAATGAGAAAAGATAAAATAGCAAGGAAACAGTTTCAAAATAAGTTAGTAGGATGGTTACAATAAGTAATACAATGCATCTGGGTACTGTCCATTTCAAATCATAAGGAATAATGCTACATTTGTCGTGCGCCTACCTGGCTCAACCAGTTCATCTCTGTTAGTTCATTGAATCTTTACACGTGCTAGTGCTGTGTTGAATATGGTAGCTTCATCCTACACGAGGGGGCTAAGCTGCCGAGAGTTGACTGGACTAAGATGTGCAGTATGTATTAAATACACTGTATTTTAAACATTTCATATTCTTAAAGGGGAACATAAAATATTTCTTTCATTTTTACAATCAATTTTATGTTAAAATGATGCTATTTTTAATATCACAGATCAAACAAAAATATTACTAATTTCCTTTATTTTGTTTCTTTAAAACCTTTTTTTTTTCTTCTTCTTATGTATTTGGTACAGGATCTCACTGCACAGCTTGGGCTCATGATGATCCGCCTTTCAGCTTCCTCTGTGCTGTTACAGGCCTGTGCCACTACACTCAGACTCTATGCCTGCTCAACGCACCTGGGAGTGGTGCGGTGCAGCATATGGTGCAGGGTATCCAATCCAGGTCCCTTCACTTGCTTAAGCAGGTGCTTAGTCCGCTGAGCTACCTCATTAGTCGTAAAAATTCCTATATGAATACATATATATATATATATATGCTGACTCAGCCTGCACTGGAGGTGGGGCTGGTAGAGCATGTGGTGCTGGGGATTGAACTCCGGTCCGTGCATTGCCTAAGCTTTCTTAAGCAGGCACTTTAGACCACTGAGCCATCTCCCTGGCCAAAAAATTCTTCTTAATGTGGGTAGTAAATTTTTTTTAAAAAAGCACACACATGAGGCCAGCCAAATAGCCCAGCGGATTAAAGTGTCTGCAAGCAGGTGCAGGGGCTTGGATTTTGGTCCTCCCGGCTCTTGGGAGGCTGCAGATCACTACGAGTCCAATTCAGTAGTGAGACGCTAAACAGCCTGTAGATCCTTCCCTAAAATTAAAAAAAAAAAAAAAAGGCACATGCATATGGCCTGCATTTATGGCTCATGCTGTAGTCTTACAGGTTAGTGCTATCTGGGAAGGTAAATGTTGTTATTTGTCCCAGATGGGAAAATTGAACAATTGAGTCACTTTCTGGTACCAGGTGGGTCCTAAGGGGTGGGGGTAGGTTAGAGCCAAGCCTCTGACTCCAGCTTGCAACACCACTGTCTTTTATGTCCTCTGAGGTCTCTAATCCAAACTGATCACACAGGTAGGTGTGCCTAGCCTGGTGTGAAAAAGTTCACACCAGTCCCCTGAATTACAAGCATGCATGGTTACACAGTGAGACTCTAGCCACATTTCTGAGCTCTGTACAAAATGACAGAGCAGCCATGACTGCTAACATTTTCGGGGTACTATGCTCACCATGTTATAGCATTTAACCCTATACCAATCCCACAATACTGCAGTTAGTAGTGTTAGCTTACATACAAGGGAACCGGGACGTGAAAAGATCCTTTTGCCCAGGTTACCTAGCAGGTATGTGGTACAATCAGAACTCAGTTCTGACTTGTCTCGGGCTGAAAGTTTGTGCAGTTAAACCTGCCTGGCCAACCTAGATGTCATGGGGACATGACATGCATGCTCAGGCGACTGTACCACTACACAGAAATAAGAGGTAGCCCACCACAGGGCTGGGGTACAGTGGACAGGAACCTTTAGGAGCTGGTGGTATTGGTAAAGAAGGGAAATATGAACTAAGTCAGAGAAGCAATAAGCACTGCTTTCCACGTCAAAGGAAAAGCCTGGTTGACTTTGGCATACAAAGGACTCAACCACAGCGTGCCCCAAAGAGGAAGCTATTACTATAAGGAGAGAGGCTGGGCAATGTATAACGCAGAATTCTTGTTCTGAGAGGCAGCGCTACCATCTTTCTAGAAGGGCTGACTTTGTCAGTCCTGAATAGGGAAGGCATCCTTGAAGGCTGACCACCTGACTTGACAAAGCTTGCTCACCTCCGCTGTGTGGACTTGCTCCAAATTGGAGAAGTAGTTGGCTCCCTGAGGTTTTGGTTCTGGGAAGAGAATTTACTGTTCAAAGAAAATTGTGAGCCATGCAATCCTCAGGCTTCTTGTGGCAAATAAATGAGAGTCACTTCAGAGAATTCCCTGGTCCTGTTCCTGGGCTCTTTCTCCTTGATGTTTTGCCTGTAGATCTTGGACTGTCCCCAAGTCTGGATCTTCTTAATAAGGCTGCTTCTGGTACCTGTGCCCCAGGTGTCACTGCAACAGCCCCTCACAGGTAGTGCTGGAAGTGGTGGCAGCTGCAGGTGACACTGCTCCAGGGCTCCTCCCCTAGCACTCTTCCACCTCACATTCCTGGAAACGAAGTCAGATACTTTAGATCTTGAGGTGGATTCAGGGTACAGGGAGGGACAGATTTGGGCTTGGTTTTTGACTTTCTCTTCGTTTGGTCTTTCTAAAGTACAGTACAACAGCATCTATAAAAAATGGAGAAAATTCCTGCTTGCTTTATTTTGGGGAAATACTGCTTTAAACATTAAGTCAGTTTTTCATGTCTTTTTTTCTTGTTGTGAGCAGTGTCTTTAGGATCTCGCCATCTCAGAGAATTCACCAATCAAAGTTCAGGTTGTGGTGAGCTGAGAAACAGACTTCAGGCTGAGGTTAAGACATCAAGCTAGTGTCATCCTGGCATGCTAGCTGCCTCCCCGACACATTTCTGCACGTCAGGGTTTCTCAGCCTCAACACCCATGGCAGTTTCGCTTGGATAATTCTTTGTGGTGGGTGCCTGTCTCATGCACTGTGAGGGGTTTAGAAGCCTTCTGACCCTTGCTCACTGGCTGCACCTCAGAAGTGTGCCCAAACACCAGCTTTGACAACCAAAACTATCTTCAGACACTGTCGAAGTCACCTCGTGTGAGAACTGACAGTTCATGGAGGCAGTGTTTCTCTCCCATTTCAGCACAAAGCTAGCAAGCACTCTGGGAACTCAAAGGAGTGAGAAACCATTTCCCCCCTAGTACAACTGTCTGTGTGGGTGTCAGAGGGCAGAAGCATCCGTTATAAAATCTGTCCCCATATTTTATGCATAGAAGTGGTTCAGGCCCCAAGGATGGATCGAGGCCTGAATCCATATGCTCCTCCCACTTTCCAGTTACCTGATCTTTGTTGAGTTATTTAAACTCTCCTGGCCTCAGTTTACTCATTGTGAGTGAGCATAGTTGGTATCCAGGTACAGAGATGAACTAAGATAATAACAGGCAAGTGCTTGCTGAAGACAATAGGCATGTTTCTCTCGGTAAGCTAGGCCTGACCCTGCGTCCCAGGCCTGGTGTGATCTGAGCCCTTATTCAAGAGGAATTTCCAAGAAGACACATGAGCTTGCTTGCTTTTACATCTGAGTTTCTGTTTTCAAACAAGTGTTTTCTGTTCTCCTGTATGTGTGTCAGTCTCAGTTCTTCCTTTGATTTCCGCCCAAACCCGGACTGAAACCAACTAAAAAGTTAAAAACTCCCTTCCATAAAAATCCATGTGTGTGATTATGCAGGTCAGATTTCCATCCTTGTGACAAAACACCTGAGGAAGGCAACTTAAAGGAGGGAATTTTTTTGCTGTTTTTGGTCACTGGGAATCCAACTCAAGACCTTGCACTTGCCAGGCTGGTGCTGTGCTGCTGAGCTACATCGCTGAAAGCTTTGTTGTGGTTCACGGTCTCAGTCCACAGTTGTCAGCTGTGCTGCTTCAGGTCTGTGGGTAGGAGCAAGAGGACCAAAGAGCATGGCAGGGGGCAGGCTGCTTACCACCTGGAAGTCAAGGAGCGGACAGCAGGAAAAAAGCTGGCCATGGTCCAGGGAGCAGATACGGTCCCCGAGGCCACGCCCCCACCATCCACTTCCTTACTGTTCTGGTCCACCTTTTGTTTCTGCCACCTTCTAATCATACCAGCAAATTAGAATCTCAGCAGGGGTTTAAATCACAGATCAAATTACAGCCCTCTGGTCCTATTGTCTCCCAGAAGTCCATCAGCTCTGAACACAGGAGGCCTTCAGGGGGACACTTTAGATTTAAGTCACAACAATGATCAATTCGCTGACAACGAAGGCCTCTGAAGAGAAGCCACACTGTGCCGCTCCCTGGACACATCACTGGATGTGCATGGTGACAGTGCTGTCTTACAGGCTACTCACTCACCTTGCTCTTGTTGATGCCCCCTCCCTAAGGGGAAGGGCCGTTGCTCTGCCCCCTTGCCCCTGTCTTCCTTCCTCCATCCTTCCTTTTTACCTCCCTCCGAGTCCTTCTCGCCATTCAGGTGCCAGCTCACAGCATCTTCCTGGCTCCTCAGATCCAATAGTAGAGGTACCTTCCTGCTCTTCTTATCTGCTTTCCAGCAACTCCCTATCGCTTTATTTTCTTGTCCTTATAAGATGCATTACTATGGAAACCATCCATTGCTCTACTTGTCCAGCTGTCTCTTGCCAACCTCCCTCCCCCAGAATGTGAGCTCCTCAGAGCAAGACTCTTGTTTGCCTGCACACCCTAAGTCTGAGCTGAAGAGCCTTCCCACTGTAAGGTTGAGTCTGAAAATGGCATTATGTTCACCTATATGAGTGGTGGTAGATGGCATTAGTGTTTGGGGGAATGAGGAGCCTGGAGCCTGGAGCATGGTCCAGTGAGATACATGACATAGAAAAGGAGTAGATAGTACGCACACTGACAGGCAGCACTGGGAAACCTATCCTCTTCAGAGATTTGGACAATGACCATGGAAAATGCGCAGGACTTAGGCAACACATTGGGAATATATATATGATGCAGATTTAGAAGAGGGTGGTTCCACTGCACTGGGAAGCTGAGACCATGGGGTTCTGCTTCCATGGTTCCTAGCATGGAGGAACCTGAAGTGAGCCAGTGTGGAAGTGAAGGGTTCTGAGAACCTGTCCTAGGGCTGTCACCAGGTGGCGCCCTAAGCCAAGAACTGGAAGGTTGATGCCCATCGAGGGAGCTCAGGAACCGAGCCACTTCCCAGGAAATGACTCAGCGGGCATGACTCTTAGTTGGGTGTTCTTTAGACTTAGTAGCACGCGACCTAGGAGCACAGCATCACGTCATTACAGCTGCAGTGGCTCAGGGAGGTGGGCGCCCACAGGGGTGGTCTTGATGACTCATTCGTTTATTCATCCGTGAGCCACGCATCAACGTTCTAAGGAGCAAGGCCCTATACCCCGTCCAGATGCACACTGCAACATTTCCTTGAGGAGACTCCTGTGCTATTCCTCTTGAGTTTGAGCAACGGAGTAGGAAGATAAAAGAGCATAAAAAGTAGCCGGAATGGAGGCCACCACGGAGAGTACCCCACCCAGCCCAGCTCAGCCCACAGTTCTGTCTCATTCTTTCCCAGCTCTGAAATCCCTGCATTTATTAGCTGTATTGCGTCTCTGGCATTTATTACAGACTGCCCACCAGTCTGACACAGTTTCTCTAAGCACACATCTTATCTTCCTACGGCTATTGGGTGACACGTGCTTGTCATATCTTGTCCATCACTCTTATCTTGTTAACTTCCCACCCAGCGCCTGCTTCCCCAGCGTTCAACACAGAGCGTTGAACACAGACATGTTCAATAATGATCCGAGGATGTGATAAACCGGAAGGCCATCTGCAGTGAGGGTGTGGGCTCGCCTGGCAGGTCCTGAAGGTCACGGGTATCAATAACTGTGTTAAAGGTCCCTGAAGCAGGGAGATGCATTGGCTGGACAGGAGCTTCATTAGCAGTTCTACTTCCATGACAGGTGGCCTCACAGCATTCTCAGGCTTCTATATTTCTGATGAATATAGATTACTTTATCAGAGCAGTGTTGTCCCCACTGGACAAGGACTTGACATTAGGACTTGACATTGTCCTATTAATTTGAAATCTTGTATTAGAAAAATACAAAGTCGTGTTATTTCCTGAGCACAATAGCATGTAATTAATTCTTGTCATTATTCATTCACTCATGCAAACACACGTTCATTCATTTGCTGAGCATGTATGTGTTCTGCCCTCTAGGCTAGGCAATGACATGCAGTAGTGAGCTGAGACAGATTCGGCCAGTTTCTGGCCTGGCCACCTTTCTTTCTTTCTTTCTCTCTCTCTCTCTCTCTCTCTCTTTCTTTCTTTCTTTCTCTCTCTCTTTCTTTCTTTCTTTCTCTTTCCTTTCTTCCTTCCTTCCTTCTTCTTTATTTCTTCCTTTCTTTCTTTCCTTCCTTCTTTCTCTCTTTCTCTCTCTCTCTTTCTTTCTTTCTTTGTGGCTGGCTCATCCCACCCTGGGGCTGGGACTGGCACAGCATATAGAGATCAAACTGTGGTCCCTGTGCCCTTGCCTAAGCTTGCCTAAGCAGGTGCTTTAAACCACTATCTCTCCAGCCCCTGGCCAAGTTTCAGATCTTGGCAACAGCAGTCGAATTATCATGCACATACCAGCTTACAGCTGTGATACATACTCCACTGGAGAGGTATGTGGTGTCATGAAAGCATGACGTGGGAAGATTTGAGTGGGAACGAAGCCCCTCTTCCTTCAGGTCTTAGTGTTAAGAGAAGAGCATGTCAAGGCAATAGGTGACCCGAGCAAAAACAGGTGTGGTCTCTCCTGAGACCATCTGCTTCCCTGCTGGTAAGTGTTCCCTGAGAGGTGGATTGACCCACTGATTCGAATTTCATCTTGGCGGGGTATCATGCCCTGGGAGCAACCAGACAAAAGGGGTCTACCACAGTATGAGTTTCATCAAGTAGCAAAATACTTGCCCAGAGCTCTCTGATTATCTATTCTATCATTTTAAATCAAAAGAACCCCTGAGTATAGGGATATGAGAGTTGTATTCGGGGTGCGTAACTTGTCTCCCTTTCCCTGGGGCTTTCCCAGGTTTAGCACTGAAACTCCCAGCTTCTGGGATTCTCCTTGTATTAAAACTGAGAGTGCCACTTCTTAGGAATTGCCTTAGGCTTGGGCAACCCCAGACCATCAGTCATCACTTCTAGTCTCTGTCCAATATTCTTTCTCAACTTCCTCCTCTGTAAGATGAAATTAGCTTAGTAAAGGGGTTCTCAAGTTTGGTTGCTAATCATAGCTACTGAGGAGGCTCTTAAAAATGAACAGTGCCCAGGCTTCCCCTGCACAGATTTCAGTGGGGTGAAGTTCAAGTACCCATGTTTAAAACTTCCCAAGGGGATGCTACACGGAGCCAGGACTGAGAACCATTATGACCCCTTTGGTACTGCTGATTCTCATCTAGAGTGAGTCTGGTAATTGTAGACTTGCCAATCAGTTACTTCCCAGCTCCTGCAGCCAACCCATGTTGTCCAGTGTGTTCTAGCTGGTGACAGTGACGCAGGGTAGATTTCTCTCTCCCGGTCTCTTTGTTGCTCTTTTATGCTTTCTGCCCTTGACTGCCTGACAGCCTACCATTTATTCCATCCAGCCACGCTCACTAAGCCTGGCTCAATCAGTGATATCTCTCCCGTTGTCGCACTCCGTCCTGGACTTCACCAGTCTCTCTGATGCCTCACTGAAGCAGCTGGAAGCGATCCCTGGCCACAGAGCTGGGCGCTGCTTAGAGGAGTCTCTCCCTTTCTTTCTTCTCCTGTGTGCCTCTTCTGGTTGGAGTCTGAGTTTAACTTCCCAGGGGCGGCGTGGCTTCTGGGAAGCCCTACTTTCAGCCCTAAGTTGGAGGCAGGGGCTGGTACGTCTCCCTCTGCTCCATGCACTAACACTGGATGCTGGCACAGCCCACTTCGGGTTCTGACTCTACCTGATATTCTGGGTTATGGCCATTAAAGCACCTTGGTGCTCAGCTCGGTGTGTGGAAACCATTTCAAGAGGTTGCTGATCCCTGCCACCGAAGCTGCTGGCCCCGAACGACAGCCTCCTTTACACGACACTTTCATCCACTCAGTTATCCAAGCAAATTCTTTGTAGTGATCTTCACTTCTCACATGCAGGCTCTCAGCAGCTCAGCCGCTGCTTCCTGCCCCTTCCTTCCTAACCGAGATAATGATAGAAATCTCCAAACTAGTTTCCTCTTCTTCTCTGATTGAAAATCCACTAAGAGTGGTATTAAAAATACATAGCCCATAAGCATCAAACTAACTCATCATATCGTCTTGTTAAAAAAGAAAAAAATAGTCATTTTGGCATATGCAGAAAAAATGAACACATCTTTAACTTCCATTTGTGACTTAAAACTCATGGAAAACTAAGACTATCTACAACTTGATAAGGGGTTCTATGAAAAACATGAAGCTAAAGTATTTTAAAGCTTAATTTTTTTCTCCCAAAGATAAGTGAGAAGGCAGAAGTGTCTACTTGCATTGTTTTTGTTCAGTGTGGCACTGGAACAACAAAGTAGAGAGGAAAAACATATTTAAAAAGACCTGGAAAACTTTTTATTAATAAACACCAACTACATTTAAAAAATCAGTAACAACAACGGCAACAAAAAGATGAGTATTGTTTTGGCAAGGCTGTGGTATCTGACATTAATATATCATATACAACTGTATTTCTAAGAAATTAACAATTGGAAATAGAAATTAAAAATACCATTTCTGGGGCCTGGCAGGATGGCTCAGTGGTCTAAAGCACCTACTTAGGAAAGCTTGGGTGGCTGCAGGGACCACAGTTCGATCCCTGGCACCACATGCTGTGCCGGCCCTGCCGCAGGGCAGGCTGAGCAGGCCATAAAAATAAATAAGCAAACAAAAGTTCTGAAACAAGAAAAATAAAATAAAATTTTAAAAATTAAAAAAAATACCATTTCTAATAACCAGTGAACACAAACTTCCTGGAGACAAATTTAGCAAAATCTATAAGAGACCTGTACACTAAAAACTGAAAAACATTGTTGAGAGAAATTAAAGGAAGACCTAAACAAATAGGGAGATACACTATTGGATCTAAAGATTCAATACTGTTAAGATGCCATTTCTACCCTAATCCATAGTTTTAATGCAATCCTAAAGTCCTAGTAAATTTTATTTTATAGACATTGAAAAGCTGGTTTTATAATTTACATGGAAATACCAAGGGCTTTGCATAGCAAAAAATTTTTTGAAAAATAAGGAAAAGAAACTGAGGACCTTTGCACTAACCTATTTCAAGCTTACAACAGAATTGTCAGCAACTAAGTGTTGCTAGCATACAGACAGATGTTTAGAACAATGGGACAAAATAGAGAACAAAGATAGACCTGCATGTGTATACTCAACTGATGTTTGAGAGAATGTCAATGAGGAAAAGTTTCTTTTTAACAAATGATGCTGGAATATACATAATTTTTAAAAAAGACATTGATCCTTACCTCATATCATATATAAATGTGTTTTTTCCCCACACCATATATAAATGTTAACTTGAAACAAATCATGAATCTAAACCTAACAGTTAAAACTCAGAAAAAATCTAGGGGATAACATCAGAAAAATCTTTTAGTTAGGTATAGAGTTTGAGATAAATCATGATACATATAAATAATAGAAGAAAAAATGATCTGTTAGATTTTAGTAAAAATAAAAAACTTGTCAGTTAAAATGAAAAATCATAAATTTGAAAAAAATATTTGCTAAACATGCATCCAAGAAATACAAAAATATTCAGACTACATAAAACCCCTTCAAGGCTGGGGATGTAGAGCAGTGGCTTAACTGCCTGCCTCGCCAGCACAAGGTCCTGAGTTCCATTTCCAGTACTACCAACCAACCAACAAACAAAGCTGTCATAAAACATCTTCCAGTTTAATAATAAAGAGGGAGATAATTCAATTAAGAAAATAAGAGGGAAAATTTTGAAGTAATAGTTCACCAAAAATATGGAAATGGCCTGTGAGTTCGGTGAAGAAGTGCTCTATAGCATTAAACGCCAGAGAAATGCAAATTGAAATTGCGTTGAAATATCATTACACACCCACTAGGAAAGCCAAAATTCAGAAAGGTAGATACTACCAGCTGTTAGCAAAGATCTAGAGCAACTGGAATTCTCCCATATTTCTAGTGGAAACCTAATAGTACAACCATTTTGAAAAATAGTATTTCTTAAAAATTAAACATACATTTACCACACGACCCAGAGATTCTACTCCTAGGTATGGACCTAAAAGAAATACAAACATAAGTCCATGAAAAAACATATGTCAATATGTGTAAAAGTTTTCTTCTTAACGGCTGCAAACTGGAAATCAATGTTAATAGAGCTATAAAGGAATAAATGAATTGTGGCATATCCATACAGTGGAATGTCATCAGCAACAAACAAGAAAAAAATATTGCTATATGCTAACAGGGGTTAATCTCAAAAATATTGTGTCCTCTGAATAAACCCCAAACAGAAGAGTCCATATTTATGGTTATAAATATATTCTATAGCTTTCTTATAAGTAAGAAAAAATAAATCCATATTGAAGTCTGAGAATATGAACAGAGACTGAGAGAGGAAAGACTAGAGAACTTTCTGGAGAGATGGAAATATTATAATTGTGATTGCAGTAGTGTTTACCTGTCTACACAATTTATTTATTTATTTATTTATTTATTTATTTATTTATTTATTGTCTTAGTTACTTTTTACTCATTGCTGGGACAAATACCCAACACTCAAAATGAAGGAAGGAAAGGTTTATTAGCTCACAGTTACTGGAGGTTTCAGTCCATATTCGGCTGGCCCAAGGCTGAGTGGAGCAAGACAGACAGCATACAGTTCATGGCAGTGGAACAGCAACAAAATGGTGGCAGAGTTAGCCAACCAAACAGGGCAGCAGAGAGCAACAGCTACTGCTCTGGTTTGTCTCTCTGTCTCTCTTTATATTCGATTGAGGCTCTCCCGCTTCAACCTCCACCTTAGGCTACACCCATAATCCCAGAAGTACTTAGACCCATAATCTCCAGAGTACTAAAACCCATAATCCCAGGGATCATGGATCAAGTCTCAAACTCTAGAAGTCCCTGCCCGCTGACTCATGAGGCTTTGGGAGAACAACTAGACATAAACCATAACATTTATTTATTTATTTATTTATTTATTTATTTATTTGGTACAGGGTCTAGCTATGCAGCTCAAACTCATAGTGATCCTCCTGTCTCAGCCTCCCTAGTGCTGGAATTACAGGTAAGCGCCACCACACTTCGTTTTGATGGCCAGCACAGTACACCCTGGGTTCCAGGGCTGGTGTGGCATGTGGTGCTAGGGGTCAAACCTGGGTCCTTGCTCTTGCCAGGTAGGCGCTTAGACCACCAAGTGATCAGCCCCACAATTTTGAATATTTGTCAAAGGTCATGGCTAGGAGAAGGACACTAGGGAGAAATGAAGAGTTGACTGTTTAATGAGTAGGGTGCTTTTCTAGAGAATGATGAAAATGTTCTAAAATCAGTGTGGTGATGGTCACACAGCTCTGTGACTACACTAAAAATCATTCATTGTTCACTTAAAATGGATGAACTATAGGGGACCTGAATTCTATCTCAATAAAACCACTAAAGATGTTTGATGAAGTGAACTCATAAATCTGCCCCTTCTGATCACCACTTGGCTCTTAAGGAGAAGAAATCAGGCAGGTTATGTCCCATGAACATTGGTGCTGGCCCTGGAAACGCACAGTTGCTAGATGGTGACTCATACAGTCTGTGCATGTTCTCCCAACCTCAGACTCCAGTCTGAGCCTTTGGATGCCCTAGAAGATCTTATTGAACAGGGTCAGTCCAGGACGAGTTACTGGCAATTTCCCCCTAGCTGTCCACGGCCAGAGCAGAGCACTGTTTTAGTCAGCTGGGCTGTCACCCCACCTAGGTAATTACCCCCGTTAGCCCCTCCAGATGTGTCATCTGCTCATAGGAGTAATTAAAATGAACCTGGAGTCGATGACTGGGACCACATGGCATCACACCAACCCTGGTCCAGTGCAGACTGGGAGAACTTGCTCTTCCAGGCACACACAGAGTGAGTGGAAAGCACCAGTGCTGAGATCAGGAGGGGTGGGGTGCAGACACAGGAAGGCTCTCTGGTCTTTTTCACTTCTCATCCCAAGGGAACCCAGGGCAGGTGGGGCCTAGGGGATCCCAAGCGGGGCTGAGGACAGCTGGGGGCTGGTTCACCTTGTGGTTGGTCTTGGGGCTTTGGTCTTTCCAGGCTAAGCGCTGTGATGTGACGAACACAAAAGCCCAAAGCGAGGGCTGAGGCCAGAGAGGAAAGAACAGGTGCAAGAAGTGCGTTTGTAGAGGCCCAGTTCCTCCAGGCACCACCACAAGGCCACAAAGGGCTGTTCCTGATCCGAAGTTTAAGGAAATGATTGACTGCTCAGAGAAGGAAATCTCTGACTGTCCTTCCATTTCCAATATCCAAACACATCTCATTCACCCTCATGGAATCCTATGAGGTGGGTCCTACTCTGCTCTGGTAGAAAGGAGGCCGTTGAGGTTCAGAAGAGTCAAGTCAATTATTTGTTCCACGTCACAAATCTTCCATGTGGCAGAGCCTGTATTCAAATCCAGGTCTATCTGACTCAATGACCAAGGTCTCAACTAACTACTGTCCAGGCTCCATAATTCTGCAGTTCTAGAAACCCAGGCTCTTTCTGGTTGCTCTGAAGGTCATACATGTGACATAAGCACTATCTCAAGAGAGGACAGAGCCATGATTCATTCAACTAAGGTGATTTGTAGGAGGACATAGCAATTTTTCTTAATGATGAGGAGATCAGTGGAAGCAATTTAGTTATGAAGCAACTTCTGCTTGGTGCATAGTAGAGATTCAATAAAGACTTGGTGCCTGACTAACTGGTTGCTTAGATTTGTGCTAGGCATTGTAGTATCATGCAAGAGAATAATATTAATCAGTACATGAATATTTATTGGGTGTATATTGTGGGCAAAGTACTGGTCACTTTCAGTTGGAGGACCAGACTACCTTGGATATTGATTGATTGAATGATATTTTGGATTGTTTGCTTGCTTGTTTTCAGATAGTCTTGCATATGTAGTTTCAGCAGGCCTCAATTCACTACGTATGTAAGGCCAACCGCTAGCTTACAGTAATCCTTCTGTTTCAGCACTCCTGTGTGCTGGGATTAAAGATATTCCTGCCACACCCAACTTTAATTGTTGGATTTTTAAATGCTGGCTACTAATCTGGATAAAAGAATATTATCCAAATTGAATGAAATCTATCCATCAGTCTGTCCTCATAGTAGTGAGTATGCAACATTTCTTTCAGACTTTCTAAGTATGTTGAAAGGCCCAACACCTAAAGCTACTGAAAAAACTGTAACCAAGAAATAGTTGTATTAACACATGCCTTATCCTTTTTACTGAATATTATCTCATTCAATCCTTGCAACCCTAGTGTGAAGTTATTATTCTCCCTATTTTATAGATAAGAAATTGAGATTCAGGGAGTACATTTTTAAGTAATATAACCAGAATTAAAATATATGGTGTGTGTGTATGTGTGTATCTGTGTGTCTGTGTGCATGTGTGTGTGCATGTGTATGTGTATGTGTGCCTGTGTGTCCATACTGCATGTGTATGTGTGTGTATGGGTGTGTGAGTGTTTAGCCATAAGATCACAACCTCGATGTGTGGGAAAACCAAGGCCAAGCAGGACAACAATGTGAACCTATACATCTTCAAAAGCTGAGCCAAATTCTGGCGTGATACAAGAGGGGGAATTGAAGAACTCAAAAGCATCAAATCAGGCCATGTTGTAGAAAGATCTATTTGCCCAGAGTTTTAAGCTTGCAGCAATAATTCCCCAAGTCCTCCATGCACTCTCAAGTCCCCAAGAGCCACTGCATCTCATCCATCATGTGAACAGAGCAGACCTAGCTTTGCCAGGTCACCCTCGCGAGAACTCAAGTGAAGGTCTTCTTGCAGTGCTGTCGATGAGGTGACCAGTCAGGGTGGCACAGAGGCCATGTGAACCTGCAAGAGGCTATAGGTTGGCAGCAAAGGCAGGTTCAAGGGAAGTGTTTACATCTTCACAAATTTCAGTGAATAGTGAGGGACTCTAAAACGGTGGCAATGTGCTTGGACAACTTAGCGACATAGTGAGATCCTGTTTCAAAAAATAAAAATAAAACAAAAGGCTGGGATACAGCTCAATGTGAAGGCCCTGGGTTCAATCAATAGTGCCAAGAAACCCCCAATGGACAGAAGCTCTCAGAATGTACTAACATGTCATCTGCCTGTGAGGTGCACATGGTTGGAGGCACTTTAGTGGCAGCAAAGCCCAGCCAAGCCAAACCCCAGGCTGCTTGGGACAGTTGTCTGGCCTCTCTGGGCATCAGTGTGAATGCCACCTGTCCTGCCTGCATTAGAAGGTGATCCCAGGGGCCAGATGAGATAGGGAAGAGAAAGTGCCTTGCACATGTGCCATTTTTGAGTCTTATTACCCTGTTGAAGATATCCCTAACTGACCCTGGGTTTCTCTGCTGGAGATGGTCTCCTTGGCCCATTTGTCCATAGGTCTACCTCAGCATATAAACTTCCCTACCCAGTTGGTGTTGGTGTAAGGCAGGTCAAAGGATGCTGATTACACAGGCTCCTCTGGAGAACAAGAGCAGGAATGTAAACATCGGGGGAAGAAACCTCAGAGTTCATTCAGCTTCTTTGTCTTCATAGTAAATTAGCATAGTACTTTAGCTAATTTTGTTTTAAAAGGAGTTGTCTTTGGAAAGTGGAAAAGGCTGAAAAAATAGTGTTTTCTTTCCAAATTCTAAATATCCTATTAGTGGAATAATGTAACATGCAACTATCTGTTTCTTTTCTTTCCTTTTTTCTCTCTTTTCTTTTCCTTTCTTTTTCTTTTCTTTTCCTTCCTTCCTTCCTTTCTTTCTTTCTTTCTTTCTTTCTTTCTTTCTTTCTTTCTTTCTTTCTTTTTGTCTAACTGAGTTTCAGATGTTCACCAGGTTTAAAGCCTGAGCATCTCTGTAATTTTTTAATGATTCACATTGGAAAGGCAGAAGATTCAGTGTGTAACATTTTCCTTTCACTGAACAAACATTTTAAATGTCTTCAAGTGACAGTTGGCAAAACACAGCATGATTAATCTGGGGACCTGCAGGAGTTCACCTTCAGTGACTTCATATTTGACACCTGTGTGATAAAAACACACCTGAGGCAGCTGAGGAAAAAGCCCAGGAAAAGAACTGCATCAAAATAAAATATCCCTCTTTAAGTACTCTGTGTTTCAAAGAGCACCAAAGTGCTAACATGAATGTAAACATTCAACATTTCAGCACTTGTTATTAAAGCAATAGTTTGACATTCAAGAAATGTTTTAAATGTCCAACAGATATCATCATGGTAAGAACAGGGGCAAAGAGGCAGAAGCCATGGATTTGAGACTGAGCTCAAGAAGCCATTGACAATGGGAAACGTTCAGATTTCTTTGAGTCTTTGCTTCCCTATTACAAAATGCATTCGGAGAACATAAATAATATATGTGACAGTGCTTTGTAAAGCTGAGATTTTGTGGGATTTTTTGTTTGTTTGTTTCTTTTTCAAACAGAACTTTTCACTTGCCAGGCCAGTGCTTGTGCTGCTGAGCTCTATCTCCAGCCCCAAGATGAAGTATCATTCCCTGGTGCTCTGTTTATTTTCATCTATGAGAAAAATACATACATACATACATACATACATACATACATACATATGTAGTGCTCTCCTGTTAGTTTTTATTTGTTGCACATGTCCCTTATTGTTTTGCTTTATTTTTGTCCATGGGGGAAAATACATACATACACATATACATACATACATACATACATACATAATTTTTCCTCCTAGTCTTTATTTACTGCTCATACTTCTTTTGCTTTTTCTCTGGCTTCTGACTTTTCTGTCCCTATCTTTCTGGGCAATCCTCAGGGGCATTTGCTTTTTTTTTTTTTTTTTCAAACTGTGACTCTGTTTCCCTCCCTCAAATTCTCTACTCTGTGCATCACAGGTTAGGAGCTCCAGTCTCGTGTTACCTGTGTCAGCATCCCTGCACCCCTTTCGAGAGGTGAAAGGTGCCTTATTTTTTAGGATAGGAAAACAGCTGGTCAGAGGTCACCTGGGAAGAAGTCGCACTTCTTAGATGAGACAGAGCCACAACACAAACTTAGTCCAGCTCTTACCCCAAGGCTTTCTGCACCAAAACTCCTATACCAGAATTTTCTGCACCGAAGCCAGGAACCCTTCTCCTTGCTTGGACTTTAGATTCAAAGTACACAATTAAATTCTCTCCTCTCCTGTTCACAGTACTCTTGGTTCTTGAAACCACAATTTTACATAGCCATGTATGTACATATGTATGTATGTATGTATGTATGTATGTATGTATGTATCTATCTATCTATCTATCTATCTATCTGTCTGTCTACCTACCCATCTATCTGTCAGCCACTATCACCATCCCTTCTACTTATCAGTGGGCACTAGGTGTCAGGTCCTATGCCAAATGTGCCATACAAATAATTTCATTGAATGGACAAAATGCGGTATTTGCATGGAGATTTATGGATGAAGAGATGGAGATGCCGAGAGGGAACTGACTTTCCCAAGGACACAAATGTATAGGTTGAGTGCTCTGAATCAAAAAATCCAAATGCAAGATGCTCTACCATCTGAAATGTTTTGAGCGCTGATGTAATGCCTGCCACAAATGGAAAATTCCACCCTGACCTCATGTGATGGATCAAAATACAAACACAGGTGCACTGAAAATTCATATAAAATTACCTCCAAGGTATGTGTAAATAGTACACATGGAACATAAGTGACTTTTATGGTTAGACTTGGTCCTGTCCCCATGATATCTCATTATGTATATGCAAATATTCTGACCTCCAGAGTCCTGAATCGAAAATATTTCTGGCCCCAAGCATTTCAGATAAGACATACTTAACCTGTACTACATAGCCAACTCCAATCCCAATCACAACTCTAGAATGTTCCTCCCAGGCCTGTGAAGCTCCACATGACTACCCTAGTGTGTCAGCCTGTCTTGCTGTCTCTCTTTCTCACAGATTTGAATTTTACCTCCTCCCCTAGAAGTCCTCTTCAGGCGGGTCATCCAGGAGTTAAGAACATTCCTGTCTGAATGTGGAATTCTGGTGACCACAACAGTGAGGTACGCATTTGTTCTTCTTCACTCTGAATCTCTCACTCAGCCATCCACAGGTACATTTGAGTTTGCCTAGGCTGGGCTTAAACCATCAGAGTCTCTGGATGGCCAGCAGCTGCTTCATTTCTGTGGAAAAATAAGCAGCCGCTTAATGCATATTTCCAGCAAACAATGGGTGGGCTTTATCTACAGAGCCAGGGCCCCATAATACATATGGCTGTGGGGCTCCTTGACTGTGGACCCCACCTCAGGAGAGTCATGGCGAAGTCAATGGATGTGAAGGGGACCTAAAGCCACTTCACCCTGAGAGCAGGTGGAGGAAACAGGTGTGCTCAGTTAAAAAAAAATTGACCCTCTCAAGGTCACCTTGAAAAGTGTGAGAAAGGTTGTCATGAGGAAGTGGGATTTGTCTCCTGTCACATGCCCCCATAAAGAGGAACCTGGAACCACAGGCAAATGAGTGAATCACAAGGAAGGGCAGCTGGCAAATCTTCCTTTGGAAAGAGATGGCACCTACACAGTCAGGACTCTGCTGCATAGGGCAATGGCATTCTCCACTCCTTGGAGCCATTCGGGCAGTCACCAGATAGGGCTGTCACAGAAGGTGCACCCCAGGGCTCAGCTGCTCCAACCTAAGAGGGCAGGGCCTATAGATGCCAGGACCCAGGGGTGGCCTTGGGGGGATGAGCACCTCAGTAGGAGTGAGCTGAGAGCACAAGGCTGGCCTGTCCTCGGGACTGGGAGGCCAATGGGAGGGGTCCCTCTGTAGGTGGAGAGTAGGAAGGGTTTGTAGCCACAGCTGAGCTCTGCTTTCTTCGTGAGCCAGTGACTGGCATCCCAGATGGTACTTGCGTGGACTCTCCACTTCAGCTTCTACCTCTGGAGTAGATTTCCCTCCAAGACCTAATGCAGGAGTGAACCACGCTGATTCTGAGCTAGGAGTGTTGTTTTCTTAAATTTAAATGGAGGATGCCGGGCGTGGTGGCGCACGCCTGTAATCCCAGCACTCGGGAGGCTGAGGCAGGAGGATTGGTGTGAGTTCGAGACCAGCCTGGGCTACAAAAGTGAGCTCAGGACCAGCCTCAACTGCATAGCGAGACCCTGTCTCAAAAAAGACCAAAAAAAAAAAATTTAAATGGAGGAGAGTAGTAGCGTTTTCGTTTAGGCTTTTCCTCAAGTCTTACTTGAGAGACCTTCCCAGCTATGTTTCTCCAATCAAGACTCCACACGTCCTCAGCCTTCCTGATCCCTTCCTGCGTCTATTCTTTGTCTCTGTCTATTGCACGCCTCACCTTCTAACATCCAGCTTAACTGGCTGACTCATTTCTATCTGCTCACACTCCAAAACCAGTACCATAGAGCAGGGGTCTTAGCCTGTTGTGTCCCTGGCCCTAATATAAGCCAAGAAATCATAAGCAAGGTT
>PVJA010040245.1:0-18559 GCA_004027025.1 Myocastor coypus | reverse complement strand
GGGTTCAAACTCACAACCTTGCACTTGCCCAGCAGGCACTTGTGCCTTGGAGCTATCTCCGCAGCCCCTATTCACTCTTTTTTATGGCTGGCTCAGCCCACGCCTTGAGGGCAGGGCTGGGGCAGCATGTGGTGCCAGGGATCCAACTGCGGTCCCTGAAGGCGAGCAACCTTTCCCAAGCAGGCGTTTTAGACCACTGAACCATCCCGCCGGGCCCACAGTAGCTCTATTTCTTTGGACTTAAAACTCTTTGAAGTTGAAGTGATCAGTGGTCTCTATCCTGCCCTTACAGTCATTCTTCCTAGCTGCTCATTTATGGTGTCAGTGTGTTGAATGGAAACACTGTGGCACAGTTTCTTTTTCAGCTCCTTTGTACTTCTTACTAAGTGTTTGGCCAGTGAAAGCTAAACACATTGTTTGGAGTGGGCCTTCCAGGGCTGGAAACAATGTTTTATTACCAGAATGGATTGGATAGCCAGATATCATGGTCATAATAGTTCTGTTAATGTACTTGGTGCCTTAGAATGAAGTAGACAGAAGCATCTATCCTTGCATTTATGTCAGGAAAAATTCCTCCTATGGGTACATGCAGTACCTTAGAGCATATAGCCCCTCTTCACTTCTTGATCAGGTGCTTTTGCAGTCAGCAAACTACATAGCCACATGGGATAACCTGGACAGCCATGTTGGACTACGCAGTGGGAAAGCAAATTATGCTCTGGGCATAATGGAACATTCCTGTAACCCCAGCACTTGGGAGGCTAAGGCAAGAGTGTAAATTTGAGTTTTACCTCTACACCTTAGGGAGAACTTGTCCCAAAATTTTAAAAAAGGGGGCTACGGATATAGCTTTTGGAGGTGTTCCCCATCCATGCACTGATGATTCCCAGACTTCTTTTGAGAGAAAAATAGAATTTAAGTACTGGCACATCTGAATTTTTTTTTAAATTTTATTTATTTATTTATTTATTTATTTATTTATTTATTTATTTATTTATTTATTGAGACAAGGTTTCACTATGTAGCCCAGGCTGGCCTTGAATTCACAGTGATTCTCCTGCTTCAGACTGAGTGTTGGGATTACAGATGTGTGCTACAATGGTTAGCTCTGATTTCCTTTACTAGCAGCTAATTGTTAGTAAATTAAGACTACATGGTATGGCTTTGAGAAATGCTACTATCAATCAGTCAAATATTCCTTAGGAATTATGTATCAGATATTCTGTGGCATGCTAAAGACAGAGCTTCAAAACATATGTGACAACAGATACATATACATACAGATACTTATAATTTTACTGCCACATGATTGTTCAGTCAGCATACTACACCATCATAGCTGGCTAAGAGAGGAGTAGGGGCTGACGTAGGGGAGTGGGGGCTAGACAGATTGCACCTACTCAGAGAAGGGACATTTCTTAATTCATTTTCAAAAATGTTGTGCGTCTTTTTTTTTTTTTTTTTTGTGGGACTGGGGTTCAAACTCACGACCTTGCACTTGCCCAGCAGGCACTTGTGCCTCGGACCTATCTCCCCAGCTCCCTGTTGTGCAGTCTTTTTAATGACTATGATTCACCAATAATGATGCCTTATTGTAGTTTAGTTCACTGAGTTCTAACTTTAAGTTAGCAGAAGTCAGCTTTCTTTAAAATAACATGAAGCCATACAAAAGTAGTTTAAATGTTTTGGTTGTAGAAGTTAAACTCAAGTTATAGGAACAAATACACTGTTTAATTTACTTACTATAGTAGCAGTGGACACAATGTGCTAAGGGAGATCTTAGTAGGGTCCTTAGAGGGCTTCACAGAGGAAGTAAACAGACTGTTAGCTTAACAGTGCGTAATTTGAAGAAGAGGGCAAAAATGGGAAATAGCCTACTATGCTGAGGAAATAACTTGCAAAACGTCACTTTATGAGAGCATATTCTATTTCATTTTTGTTTGTTCGTTTTGTTTTTTTGGTGGGACCAGGGTTCGAACTCACAACCTTATACTTGCCAGGTAGGCACTTGTGCCATGGAGCTATCTCCCTGGCCCCTAGCATATGCTGTTTCAGAAATGACAAGATGTACTGGGCGTGATGGTACATGACTGCAGTCCCAGCACTTGGGAGGCTGAGGCAGGAGGATCAGTGCAAGTTTGAGACCAGTGAGCTAAAGGCCAGCCTGAACTACATAGCAAACCTCTGTCTCAAAAAGACCAGAAAAAAAAAAAAAGAAAGAAAAGAAAAAAAGAAATGACAAGACATTCACTAAAGGCAGAGGGAGGCTGGTGGTTAAGTGGCTTCAGTGAGGATAGGCATTTCAGGCCTGGGATATAGCTTGGTGGTAGAAGCACTTTCTTCCTGCACTCAAAGCCCTCTGTTTAATCCCCAGTATTTCTCCTCTCTTTCTCAAAGAGACAGATCATTAAAGGACACATGTGCTTGTCAAATGAGGTTTTGTTTATAAGTTATGGAAAGTCATTTTAAGGAGGAGGTTTGGTTAACAATGATTGGGATATACTGTTAGTCAAAATGCAAAAGATCATGAGTAAAGTTACAGGCTGATGTAAGCCACATTGTGCTGGAGTGAAGGAAGTAAAGTGAATAGTTTCTTTAAATTAAACATTTTTTCCTTTTGTTGAATGAATTTAGTACAGGGTATATAGGGTCTCACTACACAGATCGACTCATAGTGATCTTCCTGTTTTCTGCCTCCCCAGCGTTGGGATTACAGGCATGCACCGCCACACCCAGTCTCAGTCACTATCTCAGCATGCCCTTCAGGGTGGGGCTGGCATGGCACACTGGGGATTGAACTCTGACCCCTTTAGTCTGTTGAGCTATCTGGCTGGCCTTAAAATTTTTTTCTTATATTTTTATTAGTACATGTTTGCAGTACATAATGATTACATTCATTGTAGGAGACTGGTATATGTACATAACACATCTTAATTGTTTTTGCTTTCCTTTCCTTTCCCTTCCCTCAAAAGAATGATTTTTGTTTGTTTGTTTGGTTTTTTTGTGGGACCGGGGTTCAAACTCACTACCTTGCACTTGCCCAGCAGGCGCTTGTGCCTCGGAGCCATCTCCCCAGTTCCAAAAGAATGATTTTTTTTTTTTTTTAAAGGGTATTTGGTTGTTGCAAGGTCTCACTACATAGCTTGGACTTGTGGTGATTCTCCTGCTTTCAGCCTCCCCATTGCTGGGATTACAGGCACAAGTTTATAAGTTTTAATTTAAAAAAACTATTAAATTAAGAAACTATTCACTTTATTTCTTGTACCCCAAAGCAATGTAGCTTACATCAGCCTGTAACTTTATTCATGATCTTTTACATTTTGTCTACTAATATTACAGGACTCTGTGGCTGGTTCAGTCTGTCCTGGGTGTGGGGTTGGCATGGCATGTGGTGCCAGGGATCAAAGTTTGGTCCTTGCACTTGCCTAAGCAGGTGCTTTAGTCTGATGAGCTATCTCACAGGCCCACAAATGAACATTTTAACAGGGGGAATTGATAGCTCTTGGTAAACGGGAGAGAAAGGTTGATTATATGACAAATCATGGTTATATAATCTATGTATGTATGTATGTATGTATGTATGTATTTATTTTGTGCACAACCAAGGATTGAACTCAGGCCCCTGTGCTTACCAGGCAAGTGCTTATTCTGCTGAGCTATCTCCCCAGCCCCATTAAAAATATGGAACAATGGTCCAGCATGATGGCTCAGTGGTCTAAAGTGCCTGCTTAGGAAAGCTTAGGCAGTTGCAGGGACCGTGGTTCCATCCCTGGCACCACATGCTGTGCCAGCCCTGCCCTCAGGGCAGGCTGAGCCGGCCATAAAAATAAATAAATAAACAAACAAAAGTTCTGAAACAAGAAAAAATGAGTAAATCAAATAAAAAATTTCTTCAAAAAATATGGAACACCTCACAAATTTGCATGTCATCCTTGCACAAGGGCCATGCGAATCTTCTCTGTATCAATTTTAGTTTATGTGGTGCTATTTTGCTTGATAGTACCATTTTAACAGCAGAAGGTTATGCAAGATCAGGAATAGATTTTGGAGGAAAGACAATAAACTCAGTTTCTAAATACTGGTCTTGTGGAAATACCCAGGAAGAAGTTTATAATACAGATTTGAATATGTGGCAAGAACTTTGTACACTTTCAGAGGTAGATTTGAGGGCCATAATTACTACATGGTAGTTAAAACTTGTTGATATGAACATCCATGGCTCACATATATTTGGAACTGACATTGAAAAACTTCTCACAGGATAAGTTTGGAGGTAAAGGGGTCCATTGAGGCTCCCATGGCACCAACTATTTTCTGAGTATGCAGTCAGGGCTTGAAATGGCCACTGTCGTGATGTATTCTTTTAGGTTAAGATTGTATTTCTAGATAACTGCCTCTTGAAAATACCTTTGAGAGGAATTAGGCAGAGCAACTTAATGAAGAGAAAAATTTAACTAGGTATTTAGAGACCCGCTTCTAACACTCACTACTTGGGTGATCTTCAGCAAGTCACTTTGCAATAGTTTCTTCAAGTGGAAAATAATGTAAGACAAGGTGATTTCCAATGCTTGGTAGATTATGATTCAACCAACAATAGTGACTTGTTATAGACTGGTTCAGTGATTGATGAAACAACAAGCTTTTTTTTTTTTTTTTTTAAGCAATAAGCTTTAATGGAAAAAAAATTCATGCAGGAATGCTATGTATTAGTTTGTTTTGGTTGCAGAAGGTCAGTTTAGGTGAAGAGTATGTACTAATTAATTTAGCTACATTATGTGAAAAGGGGCAGCTGGGACCCCAAGGATGAGGAGAACCTGAGTCTGCTTTACTGCTGTGAACTGCTCTCTATGCATGTCATCTTTGTGATGCTTTCATTCTATACAATGGAGCTCATGGTCACTGGGCACTCAGAATTCCTTGGTTGCTCTACCACTAAAGTTCCACCTAAAAATATGCTAGGAAAGAAGTGTTTGCTTTGGTTTGATTCAAATGCAGACCCTGGTAGCCATCATGAGCTGCATCTACCCCTGTAACAACCTGTGGATAACACAGACCGGAATAGATTCTTCAGGGAAAAGCACTGTTTGAATAAAAAAAGAAAAGATATACTGGACAGATAACTAGATGGGCCATATGCAAGACAGCTAAAAAAAAAAAAAAAAAAGCTATCTAGTTTAGGTTCCATATACCTGGTTCTGTGTACTGTAGGTGGCTTCCAAAGCATCATTTTGAAAACCCCTGAGGATCTAAACGTTTAGGAATTAACAGACTTGAGATGGGGAGCAGAAAGAGGTGGGAGGCAGGAGAAGACTAAGAACTTTATTTACCATTTTATGGAGAACTGATGTATCACAGCATACTATTAGTAATGGCAGAATGCATTAATCACTGGCTAAGATAATGGCACGATCATTGGCTTCAAAAAAGCATTTTGAAGAAAGGAACAAAGGGAAGAGTGATGACAGAGAATAAAAATGTCTGAAGAGGGCCCAAGACAATGAGCAAATGAACAAGCTCTTGTTTGGAATGTGCTTCTAAATAATAGATGGATATGGGAGGGAGGGGAGAGGGAGAGAGGGAGAAGTGAAGAGAGGACAGGAGGGGGAGAGGGAAGGGAAGGGAAAGATGAAAAATGGAGACAGATGTAGTTTAGTAAAATGTAGATGACACTGAAAGTTTGGAGGCCTGTCAGGCCCAAGATGATGCTACTACTGTACATAAAATTAAAGTTATTTTACACTAATGAATATGAGGAGCTGGGTGTGATAGCACACACCTGAAATCCCAGCAGGTTGGGATGCTGAGGTAGGAGGACTGCAAGTTTGAGCTCAGTTAACTTAGTGAAACCGTCTCAAATTAAAAAACAAAGGCCTGGGCTGGGCGTGGTGGCGGACGCCTGTAATCCCAGCACTCGGGAGGCTGAGGCAGGAGGATCGATGTGAGTTCGAGACCAGCCCCGGCTACAAAAGTGACCTCAAGGCCAGCCTGAACTGCATAGAGAGACCCTGTCTCAAAAACAAAAACAAAAACAAAAACAAAAACAAAACAAAAACAAAACAAAACAAAGGCCTGACCACTGCAATTGCAGAACATTTGACTGTGTATGCATCTGCTTCCTCTTAGTCCAAAGAGAAGAATTTTCTTTTCCTTTCTTCTTTTTTTTTTTTTTCATTCCTTTTCTTTTTTTCTTCTTAGCAACATCAATAGGGAGGTGGGTCATGCCCACACACTGTACTCTGTAGAACTATTGTGAAGACAATATGCAATGTGTCAACTTCTAAAATAAGAAAGGGGAAAAGAAAAAAAAAAAAAGTAATGTTGATTGAATGTATGAATGTTTAATTGTTTGATCAATCTTATATACCTATATGTATTAATCTAAACTGATCTGATGATGAAAATATGTAATATAACCATTGTTAAATTTATACAATAAAAATATTAAATAAAAAAATTAAAAAAATAAAGGCCTGGGTTCAATCTCCAATACTGTCCCCTCAAAAGAAGAGGTAAAAATACACTATTTTAGTCATTATACTTAATTGAATGTTTAAATGTGACCTTTCTTAAAATGTTATGTAGCTATTAATATGCGTTTGCACTGAAATAGGTAAGATCAAATTTAATTCACCAAATAGTAGTACTTTTCTTTCTTTCTTTCTTTCTTTCTTTCTTTCTTTCCTTTCCTTTTTTTTTTTTTTTGTCCTTTTGAGACAGGGTCTTGTCATGCTGGCCTTTAGCTCATTTTTGTAGCCCAGGCTGGTCTTGAACTTGCACTGATCCTCCTGCCTCAGCCTCCCAAGTGCTGGAATTACAGGTATGAGACACTACACCCCCGGCATGAGTAGTACTTTTCTTAAATACTTAAATAGTTGAGACTTGAGCAAGCTGCTCCACAGAATTTGAGAAGCAATAAAAGAGCCTGGCATGATGGCACACACTTATGATCCCAGTAGGTGGCTGAGGCAGGAGCATCAAGAGTTCAAGAACAGCATGGGATACATAGCAAACTCAAGTGTAGGTTCAAGGGAACACAGCTAACTATAAGGAATCTTACAGGACTTCCTATCTGTTCTACCATGAAAAACATTAAGTGATAAGATTTAGATAAAATATTAACTGCTAATTTTGAAAACACAAGTAGTCTCTAGAACCTCCAGTTCATTTTTTTAATGAGAAAGAATAAATGAATTTTACAGTAGTATAGATATTCATAATAAATTGTATTTATAAGGGCCGGCGGTATAGCTCAGTGGATTTGGCGCTTGCTTAGAGGAAGCGCAGGGGCCAGGCCAGGCCAGGGCTCGGTTCCTGGCTCCTCGTGCCGCGCCAGCCCCGCTCTAGAGCGTGCGGAGCCGGCGATACTAAAAAAAAATAAAAAAATTGTACTTATATATTGTTACTATTAAACTAACTAGGTTAAGGTTGGCCTTACTTAAGCCAGAAGTTTCAATTAGCTATATCACTTTTTTATGTTATGGCCAGCTCAGCCTGCCCTGGGGCTGGGGCTGGCACAGTATGTTGTGTTGGGGATCCAAAAGCGGCCCCTGCCGGGCGTGGTGGCGCATGCCTGTAATCCCAGCACTTGGGAGGCTGAGGCAGGAGGATCAGTGCGAGTTCGAGACCAGCCTGGGCTACAAAAGTGAGCTCAAGGCCAGCCTGAACTGCATAACAAGACCCTGTCTCAAAAAGACAAAAAAAAAAAAAAAAAAAAAAAACCAAAACCAAAACAAAACAAAACAAAAACCAAAAGAGGCCCCTGTGGTTGCCTAAGCTTGCCTAAGCAGGCATTTTAGATATCACTTCTTTTCCTTATTTATTAATTTACTTATTTATTTTTGTGGAACCCGGGATCAAACTCAGGACCCTGTGCCCCTGAGCTATCTTCCCAGCCCTTACTTTATTTTAGAACAGAATACATAAAAACATTAAAATGGGGGGCCAGGCAGGATGGTTCAGTGGTCTAAAGCGCCTGCTTAGGAAAGCTTAGGCGGCTGCAGGGACTGCGGTTCAATCCCTGGCATCACATGTTGCGCCAGCCCTGCCCTCAGGACAGGCTGAGCCAGCCATAAAAATAAATAAATAAACAGACATAAGTTCTGAAACAAGAAAATAAAATAAAAAAATTAAAAAAAAACATTAAAATGATACACAATTTCTAAACAAGATAGAAAATCAACAATGGCTATTATATTATATAATGTTGTCTTCAAAGTAGTTGTTCAGATTACCAGGCAGTAGGCAAGCAAAATTGACAAACAAGTTAAGCATTAACTGTTCCTTTCTGTAAACCAATAGAAATCAGTAGTACAATTATTTTATCTATTTTGTGTGTATATGATATATATATATATTTATACATATATTTTTCCCCTTTCTTCTTTTTCCTCACCCCAGTTGTTCTCTCCTTTTGAGCAGTTTCTTTCCCTTTCACAATATCTATTGTACCTTTGAATTTTATTTACTCTTTCAGTTTCTTACAGTAGGGAGACAATATGATATGTATTCATGTGGGTCTGATTTATTTCACTTATGTGTATAGTCTCTAATTGCATCCATTAACCTATAAAAAGTCTTGAGTTTATTTATAGCTAAGTAATAGTCCTTTGTATAAAAATATCACATCTTTTTATCCATTCTTCAGTTGATAGATTTGGGTTGTTTCCAAGATTTAGCTATGACAAATTGTGCTGCCATAAACATGAGTGTATATATATCAATTCCTCTGGAAAAATACCCAGAAAAGAAACACATCATTTCTTTAAAGAGACTTTTCCTTTTTAAACTTTATTTTTGTTGACATATGTATATATATTATTATTTTTTTAAAGCTTTTTTCTTTTTTTTAAATTTTTTTAAAATTTTATTTATTTTTTTCTTGTTTCAGAACCTTTGTTTGTTTATTCACTCATTTTTATGGCCGGCTCAGCCCACCCAGAGGGCAGGGCTGGCGCAGCATGTGGTGCCGGGGATTGAACCGGGGTCCCTGAAGCCGCCCAAGCTTTCCCAAGCAGGCGCTTTAGACCACTGAGCCATCCCGCTGGGCCCCTAAAGTTTTTTTCTTGTTTCAGAACTTTTGTTTGTTTGTTTATTTATTTTTATGGCCGGCTCAGCCTGCCCTGAGGGCAGGGCTGACGCAGCATGTGGTGCCGGGGATGGAACTGTGGTCCCTGCAGCCGCCCAGGCTTTGCTAAGCAGGCGCTTTAGACCTCTGATCCATCCTGCTGGTCCCGACATATGTATATTTATGGGACACATTTTGATATATGTATTTGTGCAACAACTGCTTGAGGGTAACTTATGTATCTATCACCATAAATATCATTAGTTATCAGTACAATGCAAATTAAATCACAGTGAGTTACCATGTCATTCCAGCAAGAATGGCTATAACAAATAGTAGAGAAAAAGGAATCTTTAACACTTTCAGAGGTAATGTAAATTAGTAGAGCCATTATGGAAAATAACAAAGAGATGCCTAAAAAAAGAAGTACTATATTACCTAGTAATCCTACTACTAGGTATATAGTCAAAAGACATAAAATCAGTATGCTCAAGAAAGATATGCACTCTCATGTTTATTGCAGTACTATTCACAAGAAATTTTCTATTACATTTCAATTCATACAGAAAATTACACCATCTGACAAAGAAGGAAAACCTTCAGAAATGACCTCACAAGTAAGTTTTGTTGCCAGTTTCATTTCAAATTTTGTTTACTATAAAGCTGTTTTTTAAATATGGCTAGGGCTTGGGATACAGCTCAATGGGATAGACTGTGTCAAGTTCTAGGTTCTATCTATCTCAGGCACTGTGTGTGTGTGGGTCTAGGAGGGAGGCTATTTTATGAATTAAAAACAATTATTGAAGTTTTCTCTGTATTTTTTCATTGTCAACTATTTCAAAGTGATTTTTCTCTCATGTCAACATGATTGCAAATGAGATAAGTTTTTTGGCTGAGTCTACCAATTTGCTTTGGTATTGAAAAATCTCAGAGTAGATTTAAACTTAACCTAAATTCAATTAACCCCTTTGTAGCAATAATATCTATTATTCTAAATGTTGCAGTTACTTTTTCTCCCAATGGACTGAGTTTTTTTTTTTTTTAAATGCATTTGGAAAAAAAATACATTTGGTACAGGATATCACTTGCAGCTCGAACTTAGATCCTCCTGTTTTCAGCTTCTCCAGTGCTGGGATTAGTTCGCTGAGCTATCTTTCTGGCCCTTGGGATATGTTTACTACTTAAAATCTAAAGGCCAACAGTGAATATCCTACATATAAATCTGACCTTTGGAGCCAGCAAATCTCACTTTAGTTCTTTTCTTAACATCCACAATAACCCTCTCTTCAGGTCTTAGTGCTAAGTAGCTTGTAATAGTGGGCTGAGGTCAAATAGCTCAAGTAAAAATGCCAGTGTTATCAGTCTATCCTCTGAGACATTGTTATGACTATTTTGTGTTACCTTTCATACTTTCATTTCTGGTTTTTGTAAAATTTCCTGTTTATGTGTCAGCTTCCCCTACACGGACCCCCCCCCCCCCCCCGGAACTGGGGATTGAATTCAAGACCTTGCACTTGCCAGGCAGGCACTTGTGCCGTTGAGCTCCCAGGTCCCTACACCGATTATTTTTAAGTATATCTCCAGGACAAAATAGCATCTAGAATATAATGCATAATGTGCTACTGTAAATCAGTTAAGAGCTAGACATCTCCATCTATTGGTATTTGAATATAAGTCTGTGAGGTTAACACATGAACTCACTTTATTTTTTATGTTTGCAGTGCCAGGGATAGAACCCAGGGCCTTGCTCATACTAGGCAAATACTCTACAAACATATTTATACATTTTGTTTTTAAGGTTTTTATTCTTTTTTCTTCATCATTCGGTAGTGTTTCCAGTGGGGGAGTTTGTATCAAGGAAAAAATGCTTCCATAAGACGCTGTGGGGGCAGGTTCACAACTTGCTGGGCTTTTTTTTTTTTTTTTTTTTTTTTTTTTTTTTTTTTTTTTTTTTTTTTTTTTTTTTTTTTTTTTTTTTTTTTTTTTTTTTTTTTTTTCTTTTGCTTCCATTCATTATTTATCAGCCTTGGCTAAACACAAATAGTTGGGCAGAAGTAAGCATGTCTTTCAGAGTTAAAGCCCTTGACATCTTTTACAGAATGTGATGGTGGTGATGAGGGGTGGCTCTTCTGGGGAGTGAAGTGGAAACAACCCAGCAGCAGCAAAGCAAAGTAGCTTGCAGTCTTTTGGTCCCGAGGGGCTTTACTCACACTTCCTGCTGGCAACTGTTCTGCAGTGGAGGACTCTTTTAATAGCAGTCCAATGAGTTTGAACCCCGGTCCAGAAAAAAAAAAAAAAAAAAAAGAGCCAGTCCAGTTTTGACCGAATGATTTCCATTTGCATCTTTCTGCCCGCGATAACAGCACGTTACCTGCAGTAATAGGGTTAAGATAATTGCATTCAGCACAAGGTGCTTAGTGTGCTAAATAAATATTCCCGCGGCCAAAGCCCCGCGGTCGCGCCGAGACTCCCTTGACCTCCACGAAAGTATCCGAGCCCGGGGCGCTCATTTGGAGGCGGAAATTATGAAAATGGCTTCGGAAGCCCGAGTCCTTTGGGTTTTTGGACCGAAACTGTCCCACAAAAGAAAAAATTAAACCCTGGAAACTTAAAATGTTAAAGCCACATTCACACAGAAAATCACAACTGTTTACTTTTCAATGTTTTCATTCAGCAGCTGGCTCTAACGTGGAATTGTTATTTAATCGCGAGAAGGGGAACTAGAACAAGGATGGGACCACGTAGCGGGTCACAAGATTTTCTATTTACCTCCACACGCGGCCACAGGTGTCACTCTTTAGGAAGCTCGGCCACGTTCCCTCACCCCCCGCTCTTGTGGGTCCCCGAGTTGTCCCCGGTTCTGCGACGGGTGGCCTCGCGCGTGCGCGCAGCGCCAGGCCCGGGCAGGACCGGGCAACGCGTATTCCGCAAGCGTCCTTCCCAGCGGAAGACTCCTTGGACGCCGGATTTTGACACCCAACCAGTCTTCTGACGTTTTTCTTGCTCTTGCAAAGAAAAGAGTTAAAAAAAAAAAAACAGCCAGCAAGACTGGAGAAACAGACAGCCGCCCACACCACCCAAGGCGCACGCGCACGACCTGGAACTGCGGCGCGAAGGGCGGGGCCAAGCAAGACTCCGGGCTCCGCCCCCTTCCCGCTGTCCCGCCCCGCCCCTCTGGCCCGGGAGCAACCGACACCCGCCCGGCCCTCCACGTCAATCACCCTCCTCGCACTCTCGGCACCTTGTTCTGAATCTCCACACCGACATCGCCGGACGTCTGTCCCTAGTCCTCCGGGGTGTGAGCGTGTGTAAGCGAGCACGAAGGCACTGCCAGCGGGCGTCGCTACCCAGCTTAGGCCGCCACCGAGCCCCGCAGCCGAAGGCCGCCGCGGCCAGGCTTTGTGGGGCGCTCGGGCAGCCGCCGCGGCCAGGCTTTGTGGGGCGCTCGGGCAGCCGCCGCCACTCGCGTCCTCGGCCGGGCCTCAGCCGGCGCCCCGAGCCTGGCTCGCTCTCCTCAGCCGCTGGTACTACCGCCGCTGCGTTCTCCGCGGCCCGGTCCGGCCCGGCCCGCCGCCCGCGTCCCCTCCGGCCGGCCGGGCCGTTACCCCCGCGGGCTGCCTGCATGTCTGTGCTGCCCTCAGCCCCGCCGCCGCCGCCTCCTCCGCCGCCGCCGCCGCCCCCGCAGCCCCGCCGCCGCCGCAGCCGCCCGGAGCCCGGCGCGCTGGATGCAGGTGAGGGACGCGCGGGAGGCTGGCGGCAGGAGGCGGGCGAGCGCTTTCCGGACGGGTGGGAGGTAGGCCGGCGGGCAGGCGGGTGCGCGGGTGCGCGCGAGTCTTCGGGAGCTTGCGCGCGCCGGCGTGAGGGAGCGTGAGGGAGAGTGGGCGAGAGTGAGCTCCCCGCCGCGGGGACATGGCCGCGGCGGCGGGGCACGCGGAGTGGGCTGAGGCGGAGCGTTCCCGCGCCTCCGGGTAGGCTCGGGAGCGGCGGAGCGCCGGAAGCCGAGGTGGGAGCGGGCCCGGCGCGGGCGGGAGCGGGCGGGGGTCTGGGTCTGCGTCTGCGTCTGCGAGCCCGGACTCGGCGGGGTCGAGCTAGAGCGGCGCGCCTTACGCGGCTGCCCGGTAACAGCGGCGCCGCGAGCCGGGCCGGGCCGGGCCGGGCCGGGCAGGGCAGGGCAGGGCCGGGCTTGGCCCGGGGAAGCGCGCCGGCCTGCAGCGCGGCCTACCCGCCTCGGGCCGGCGCAGGTGAGGTTCGGGGGCGGGACGCGCCAAGGGCCTCCGCCTTGGCCGCCTCCGCGTCCTCGAGGCGAGCCGCGGGCTTCTGTTGGCGTTGCGACCGCGAGCCTTCTCTGGCTAGCTAGCGAAGGTACCCTAGGGAAAGTGATTCAGCCGCGGATCTCGAGGACGCGGCGTTCCGATCCCTTTTCTCACCTTACTCTCAGGCCGTGCGTGCAGGGACTTGGTAAATATTTTGGTTTTTGTTGCAAATACTTTCTCGTTAAGATCTTTTGTGTGTGTGTGTGTGTGTGTGTGTGTGTGTGTGTGTGTGTATGTGAGATCAACATTTTCCTCAGAGAGGCGGAAGAAGAAAAGGGAAGCTGGCTTCTCTGGCCTAAGGTGTTGGTGGGATTGGATCAATTTCTGTGCTTTTGAAATTGTTTTATCCTGCTTCGTACGGGGGAAAGGCTGGAGCGCAGCGAGCAGAGGTCGGTAAGGAAGAGGAAGTTACTGGAGCTGTCATCTTCCTCCACTCGGCCAGCTGTTTAGTGAACTCTTTAGGAGGGTTGTGCTCAGAGTTCAGCTCAGCTTTTGGTACACATTACTAGTACGGCGCCACATTTTAGGAGACATACTTACTGTTCCTAGTTATTATAATTCTCAAGACAGTTATGTACCACAACATATTTTCCTTTTAGTTTCTGAAACCTAGCACAAACAGCTTCTACCCAGTGTGTGCTCTTGGAAAACTATGTTGAGAGTGGTGCAAGCAAAATGCGATTATAAAGATAAAATCTGCTGCCAATGGGCGTACCATGCATTTCAGAACCAACTATAAATGGCATTTGTGTAGTTATTTGTTGATATCACTTGCTTCACTTTTTTTTTTTTTTTAAATCGAGTTAGTTCATCTAGCTAGACCCTTACAATGGAGAAAGTCATAATGTAGGTTTCAACCTTTTAGGCCGTGCTGTGTATAAGGGCTAGAGACTGATCTTTGAACTTGGTCTCACAAAGAAATAGCGATGCTGTCCCAAGATGTGGGAGTAAGAGAAAGAAGGCTGAAGAGCTGTTTTCTGTTAGCACAAATTCAGAAGTAGTTTAACAAATGCAGTTTAACGGCAAAAGGATTTAGAGACCTCAAAATTGTCACTGTGCCTTTTTTCTTGGCTGTTTGGCCATAGGCGAAGTACTGTACACGTAGCACTCAAAAACCTTTGTTTTATTCTCAGCAGCAGGGAGATCATACCTTTCAAGTGCCTACCGCACTTGGGAATGAACCCCAGGGTCTTGAATATGCTTAGGCAAGTGTTCTACTATTGAGTTGTACTCCCAGCTCTTGTCATGCCCTCTATCACCACTTGAAATTGTGATCCTCACAATTTCATTCATGATTAGTGGTGGGATTACAGATGTGTGGCAAAGTGTCTAGCTGCCAGCCCTTGTTTTTAAATTTGTTTTGAGATACACCTCCCTAAATTACCAGCCTGGCTGTAAATTTGAAATCTTTTTACCTGAGTCTCATGAATAGCAAGTCCGTGACTCCATTCAGTTTTGTCCTGTTCTTTCCTTACCCCCGTAACACCTTTCTAGTAAGGTTGTGAGAATAATGAAAAATGTCTGGGATCTAGTTGATAGTTTTAGTTCTGCCTGCTACAACCTTATGAACATTGAAAAGCAGTAATTAAGTATTTATTATTGGGGCTGGGGAGATAGCTCAATGGCACAAGTGCCTGCCTGGCAAGTACAAGGTCGTGAGTTCAAGCCCCAGTCCTGCAAAAAAAAAAAAAAAGTATTTATTACCAAGAGTAGTAATATGTAGCTGAGTAAGAATCAAGATAATAGTACTTATTGTGGGAATATAGGTTAGTGGTTAAGCACTTGCCTACCACGTATGAGGTCCTGAGTCTCATTCTTTGCATAAAAAACAACTCACATAGTATTATGGCAAATGCTTATAATCCCAGCACTTGGAAGGCTAGGGCAGAAAGATCACAAGTTTACAAATTGAAGGCCATCCTGGGTTAAATAGGGAGAGGAACCAAACGAAAAAAATCATGATAGTGGTGGTAATTTAGAGTCTTTTGATATGCTGTCTATCTATGCATACAGTGTTAATGTATCTTATCTATATAGTGTAAGTTCTTTTTCTTTTTTTTAAAGATTTTTAAACTTTTATTTATTATTTTTATTCTTGTTTCAGAGCCTTTGTTTGTTTATTCACTCATTTTTATGGCCGGCTCAGCCCGCCCTGAGGGCAGGGCTGGCGCAGCATGTGGTGCCGGGGATCGAACCACGGTCCCTGAAGCCGCCCAAGCTTCCCCGAGCAGGTGCTTTAGACCACTGAGCCATCCCGCTGGGCCCAGTGTAAGTTCTTTTTCTAAAAGTCAAATTATCTTTAATGTATCACAGTGCTCTAGTTTACAAAGAGTAGTTATAGTTCATATTATTTCATACTTTCAAATAGCTAATCAGTTTTATTATTGGGAGTTTTTGATGTGTGGTCCTGGAAAAAAAATTTAAGGTCAACATGTACATGTTCTAATAAAATCAAGAATTAAAAGGGAGCAGGGAACTAGAGTTTATATAGTGCCATAAAAAATGAATACCACAGGAAATGCTATATATAATTCTTTCAGTTTGTGTTGATTCTGGGAAACAAAACCTCTTGATTTTGAGTAAAATCAAAACTATGAACTTCCTAATAATGTTTTATTTTTATTGTTTTGTGTGGAGCAGTAAATGTGAATTTTAAATGTGTTATCTGGAAAAAAAATGACATGGAGTACAAAGTAAAAGCTGATAGAAAGGTTAATGAAAGGTTTTTGTTCTTTTTCCCTTTTTTTTTTTTTTTTTTTTCTTTTTCCCTTCTTATTTGGTGAAGGCAAGGCAAAACGTGGAGAAGCATTTTGTTTGTTTGCAATGTCCCTATTTACAACTACCAAATTTTTTTTTTAGAATTTTATTTATTTTATTTTATTTATTTTTTTTCTTGTTTCACAACTTTTGTTTATTTATTAGTTTTTATGGCTGGCTCAGCCTGCCCGGAGGGCAGGGCTGGCGCAGCATGTGATGCCGGGGATCAAACCAAGGTCCCTGCAGCCGCCTAAGCTTTCCTAAGCAGGCACTTTAGACCACTGAGCCATCCTGCCAGGCTCCAGCTACCAATATTCTTAACTAGATCTTATATCATTATTATTTTTATCAGCAATGGTAAACTTAAAAAACTAGATTCTTCTAAAACTAAAATTTTGACACATCTAGTTCAATTTTTTATAAAAATTTGTGCAGTACTTCATTAGAATGCACTTTTGTAGCCCAGGCTGGTCTCGAACTCCCACCAATCCTCTTGCCTCAGCCTCCCGAGTGCTGGTATTACAGGCGTGAGCCACCACGCCAGGCTATAGTTCTCTTAAAGTCTGTTGTGGGTATGGTATATTTACAATGAACAGACTAGTCATCTGTCATGGTTATAAAGAATTGTTACCTTAAATGATAACACAATATAAAAAAATTTGCCCTTATTTGGTAACTTTCATTAGACATCATAAATTATATAGCGTTTAAAAAGCTTACATATATATTTATTTGGGATAATTGGGGAAAACATTTCTCTGCAATCATGATTTTGTGCTGTTTTTATTTAAACAGGGAAATTTATTAATGAAACTTTCCATGTAGTAGTTTACTTAAATGAATTTATTACTACAAAATGAAGGTAGAAAATTGTTTAGGTTTTAATTTTTTATTATTTACTTCATTTTTGTACTGGGGATTTAACCCAAAATCTTTGCATTGAGCTGCCTCTTTCAGCACTTTTTTTTTTTTTTTTTTTTTTTTGTGGGACCAGGGTTTGAACTCACGACCTTGCACTTGCCCATCAGGCACTTGTGCCTCGGAGCTATCTCCCCAGCCCCTCAGCACTTTTCATTTTAATATTTTTAAAAACACTTGAGAGGAGGCCTGGCAAAGTCACCGAGTTGCCCAGGCTGGACTCAAATACAGAATTCTGCCTCAGTCTATCAAGAGTACTGGAATTACAGGTGTGTGCCACAGCACCTGGATGTGTTTTAAAATTTAATGTTACTTTTAAACATTCCAAAATTAATATTATAAATGTGTTTAATAGAAGAAATTGGAATACTTAGGAATTTATACACTTATTACTTTGGGAGAATGCTAATTAGGGTAATAAATACTCTCAAGAATTCCAGTGGCTTAACACAAGTTTGTTTTGTTTACTGAACAGTGCAGGGCAAGTGCTTCTGGGTAGCAGGCCTATAGCTTTCCCTCAAGGGGTAATTTAGAGACCCAGGGTACTGTCACTTCAGTTGATTTCAAAGAACCTGTCTTTGAAATCAGTCTTGTCGCTTCACCATTCCTAGAGTCCTAGAGTCATGCCTACTCCCCAAAGACCATTTCTTATTAATAACCTCCAAACTGAAAGTGACATTTTCCCAGATTTCATCTGTTACAGATCCATATTTGAATGCAAAGTGAGAAATGTAGTTCTTGGATAGCATGACTCTTGGTGATTTCTGCTACAAGAGGAATTTCATGATACTGCTTTATACAGTAGCATACACCTGTGACATCCTGTCTAAAAAGTGAGTTGTACTCAAGAATTACTTTCCATCTTGAGAGAGTGAAATTGTACAAGAAGGGAAGAACACATGAAGGGAGAGTTCGAAAGGGACAAAAGCTGAGTGAGGGAAGGGAAAACTAATACATGAGGGTCTTGGTAGACAGATATTTAAGGGTAAACAGTTTTACAAAAAGCAGTATAGTTGGATCTGTATTATTTGGTGGGCATCTTTACTATTCAGTTACTGATTGTCATTGTGGTTTATTGGGTTCTGGTTGCTTGAGTTACTTTGTTCTTTGAAATCAGGTGAGATCAGTAGGGCAGAATTCTTCCATTTTTTAGGAGACTCATTTTGACAGTGATTTTCTTTGTTGGTGGGCAAGAGCATTACTATTACTTTGTACTTTAAAGAAATATCACTTAGGCAAACTATCATGTTCTTGCTGTTTGCTGCTGCTATTTTTGTAATTCTAAAGGAATTAAAATTAATGTATGTAAAGCTTCACTGGTGGCACACTGCAATTGCAAAACCTTTGATTGTATATGTATCTGCTTCCTCTTAGTCCAAAGGGAAGTATATTCTTTCCTGTTTTTTTTTTTCTTTCTTTCTTTCTTTTTTCTATGCAACATTAATAGGGAGGTGGGTCATGCCCACACACTGCACTCTATAGAATGATTGTGAGGACAATATGCAAT
>PVJA010040244.1:0-18630 GCA_004027025.1 Myocastor coypus | reverse complement strand
CAAAAAAAAAAAAAAAAAAAAAAGAAATTAATATCATAAAACTGAAACACAGGTAAAAAGAATAGGTGAGAATCCCTTAAGAAATATAAGGGGACAAAAATCCAAAGAAATGGAAAATATGGAGTAAAAGATAAGAAAAAGACAAGAATCAGGTACTGTGGCACACAACAGGTAGTGTCAGCTACTTGGGAGGCTGAGGCAGGAAGATCATAAGTCCCTACCCAGCCTGCACAACTTAGTGAGACCCTGCCTCAAAGTTTTTAAAAGGGCTGGGGATGTGGCTCAGTGATAGAGCACTTGGCTGGCACATCTGTGGCCCTGGCTTCATCCCTAGGACAGAAAAAAAAGAAGGCAAAGGGAAAGAAAGGCTTAGTTTCAGTTCATAGGTGCTCCACACAAGAGAACAGGGTCAGGTGGTGCCCTGAGTGAAATGCTTATCTGGTCTGTGCAAGGCCCTTGGGTTCTGTTCCCAGCTTATCTGGCCTGCTCAAGGCCTCCACAGCTTCCAGAGGCAAGTAGGTCCCATCCTGGAGACCACGAGTAAGGTAGACAGCTTGGGACTGCTCAACTGCAGCCTTAGAAGCCACCAACAATAGAATGATACCCACCAAACTCTGAGGAAAAAACATGCCCAGTGAAAGGAAATGTAGGCTTCATGAAACTAAAAATTAAGTTTGAAAATAGAATAAAGATATTTTCAGAAATGCATTTTTTTGTTGTTGTTGGTTTGGTTTTGGTTTTGGTTTTGGTTTTCTGAGAGAGGGTATCACTGTGTAGTTCAGGCTGACCTGCAACTCTCCATGTAACCCAGGCTGGCCTCAAACTCATGGCAGTCCACCTGCTTCAGCCTCCTGAGTGCTGGGATTACAACAGGTAGGTACCACTGCACCCATGTCAGAAATGTAATAACAAAACATTTATCTCCAAGGTTCCCATCTCAGGAAGCTACTAAAGGTTGTTAATAGGGAAATACAACAAAAATCTACCAACTCAGAAAATATAGTAGAAAATCTCCCCACAAGTAGAGTAGAAAAGAGTTTTATTACTAAATAACAGCTAAACAATGAGGTGAATATCATAAGCAATCTGCTAAGAGATTGCAAAGACAGAAAGAAATCTCACCTGCTTATATTGCCAAAGAAATACAGGATGCTATGAACATGTTGCGAGTGATTAGTCCTCATCTAACTGACCTGAACTGGCCTGATTCTCCTGCCTCGGTCTCCCAAGTGTTGGGCTTACACCACCACTTCCAAACTTAATTTTTACTTGCCTTTGCAATGTGCTCCACCGAACTTAAAGAGTAAATGAAGACAGAGGGTATCTTGGGACACCAAAAAAGAAGAAGTAATGGTGACTTAAGCTGAATTTGAGGGCAGTACAGAATGGAGCAGTTGGCAAACAACCAGCAGAGAGTTTCCTTTAAGGATGTGAAATTTGGAGCTCCTGATACACCCAAATCCATGACGATGAGCACATCAGGTATGGCGGGCAGTACACCCCTGTCGTTCCAGCTACTTGGGAAGCTAAGAAGGAGGCACATTGGAGCCCACCAGCTTGTGACAAGCCTGGGCAATATAGGCAGACTGCCTCAAAAGCAAAACCATAGATAAGAACCAAGAAAGCTAAGAATTAGACAAGAAAGGAAAAACGGTCCTAATTCACAGATGGCTCCTATGTGAGTAGCATGAAGATGCTCCATCCACACAAACCCTAGATAGCAACCTCTGTGAAGTCCCTACATCTCTGTATGGGACTGCAGGGATGAGGGGAGAGTACCTGGAGGGAGGCAGCAGAACCATCTCCTCCACATAGGAAGGGCAGGGATGGAATCTGAGACTGAGAATTTCCAGAAGTAGCAAAGCGACTGTGCAGGCAGGAACACAGGGCAGTTAATGACATAATTTGCTGAAAGAGACAAAAGATTCTGTGTCTATGAAGGGGAAAGTCTGGCAGTTGGGGAGAGGAAACCTGTGGAATGCCATTAGGTTTTGTGAAGTAAGCATTGTTGGGGCTCTGGAAATGATACCCCAAAGCAAGAAGCTGAACTTCTTGGCCTCCTCCTGCTCTGCAGGCTCTCACCTCCTTGGAGGTTCCCAGTGCAAATTAGAATTCCTATTTCCCAAGGCAGGTGGGACTCAGGTGAGCCATGAAACCTGACTTTCTGATTCTCTTTTGGCCATAAAGGTTTACAATCCCCTGAGGGTCCTGCCTCATGTGTGAAAGAGACAGTGCTGCCTCACAGGCCCAGGCAGGCCTCACAGGGTCAGCATATTTCCATTAGCTCTAACCGTTTCTCCACTCTTATTTTTACATGACTGCCCTTGCTTCATCAGACCTAGGTGTAAAAATGGATAGTTCAGTGGTGAGTGTGGTGGCACATGCCTGTGATCCCAGCATTCAGGAGGCTGAGGCAGGAGGCTCTCCATGAGTTCAAGGACAGCCTAGGCTGCCTAGTGTGTTCAAGGTCAGCCTGAACTAAACAAGGAGACCTTGTCTCTAAAAATAACAACAGAAGAGAGTCTTCAAACTGAAGCCTTCTGTGTCACATAAAGCCAGGATCAAGTAAATTTACAATGGCTTTCCTCTTGCTAATCTACCAATAGTTTACTTCAGCAAACGCAAATACTCAACATACAGAGAGACAGGCAGAATTTCCCTGGTGTGTTCAGCTTTGATAAAAGAGTAGGTAAATTATAAACATAACTTTTTAAAGTGATTATATTAGTGAATACATTTCCTAAGGATAGAAAAATAAGACTGAAACATGATACTTGTGGAAGTCAGCTTACTACACAAAATGATACATGTTATATTGAAAGTGCTTTTTTAAAAAAAGTTTTACTAGATCCTTAAAGACAGATATTTGTTGTTATGGCCAGCATCTGAGTAACACACAGGGAGTGGAGGCAGGTTAGTGACAGGTGAGTGGAAGATGCTGGAAAAATTGCTGTTCATTTGTATCCTTTATCATGCTCTTTATTCGTATATAAAACAGTGAGTGTGAGTGTTTCATTGTGAGTTCTTCAAGACATCCTAAAGTTACTTGAATCCAGGAGAAGGTTGTAGAGGCCTTAATTTACAGGGCAGTAAGAAGTACAGGCAACAACCCACAATCACAAGTATGGTCAATCTTGTCAGGCCAAGCACTTCACCCAGGAATCTGTGGATAACTCCAGGAAGATGGGGTCAAGAGTGAATTTTAATTGCATGGCCCCTCATTGGTGCTTGCCGGAGACCCAGTTGCTGATAGGGAGAAATCCCTGCACATTTTGGTAACCATAGGTGAAGTTTTCTGTTGTGAGAGTGGAAAGATTCTAAAAACAAGGTTTAAAAAAAAAAAAAAAAAAACTCTTGCCTCTCCATACAGTGAAGGAAAACAAACCCAGAAAGATTTCACAGCAAATGTGGCATCTGAGTGTGAAGCTGGAAGTTTATGACAGACTTTGTCCAGGTGGACAGAGATGGAGAGATATTCAGAGTAAAGAGACTCATTTACACAGAAAAGAGAAAGGATACTGAAGCACTGGGTGGCAAATCAACCCACAGCCAAGGAGTACTCAACATCAAGCGTTGGCTCTCATTCCTGCGTCCATGGGGAGGTGGGTTTGGGCCAACACAGACGGAGTTTGCCAGGCATGAGGTTAAGCCACAGGCTGGGTCCAAGTGTGTTTCCATCCTCTTTGGACCAAAAGCTTCCCGAGGCAACTGTTTTCAGGAGAGACAGCAGGACAGGATGGCACATGTTTTAAGCCTCAAAATACAATGTGCCCACTAGCCTGCCACAGGCCTGACTGACACACGAGGAAAGGCCAGCAGCACTGGGCTGGGAAATAGCTCTCTGAAGTTTTGCTAAACATTATTCCTGAACAATAATCCAAACTCTCCAAAGTGTGTTTGGGGAGTAGCATGGAGGGTTTTTATGTACCTTCCCCTAATTTCCTTTATGCAGTGGCCAGCCAGGAGCAGTCACCAGAGGAAACAGGAGAGGCTTGGACAAAAAGTTTGTTACACTCACAGTCCTGAAGACAGGGGCATGGCAGGTCATATGGGACCACAGGGGAAAGATACCAGAAGGTTCCCTACGGGGAAGACAGAATCAAGGGGAGAATGGAAGCCAGAGTTTTTGCTGGGGTAGCCATGGCAAACTAATAGGCCTGCTTAGATTGACTAATTCTGCCATGCTCTAAGCTATAGGAATGGTCTCTAGTTGCCTTTAGCTGACCTAGGAATGCTTAAAGCACACAAATTTGATTGTAGTTATGCTCAGATGGGCCAAGTAAAGGAGGGAGGTGTTGGGGGCCTGAAGTTTAGTTTAGTTGTTTAAGTGCTTGCTCTGGCAAATGCCATCATGCGCATAGGACTAGGGTTCAATCCCTAGCTCCACATGCCTTACCCAACCTGCCCTTAAACAGCCTCCACCAGCCAAACAAAAAAAATCCTTCTCAACTTTTAGGGCCAGAGAGATAACTCAGTAGAATAAGCACTTGACTGACAAGCACAAGGTCCCAGGTGTTCAATCCCTGGTACCACAGGGAAAAAAAAAAAAAAAAAAAAAAAAAGAGGGAGGTGTGGATTGGGCTTGGGTAATTGGAACCTCAAAGCCATGTTTGAAGGCAGCACTTTGCCATTCCTACGAAGAGAGCAGCACAGTGAGGAGCAGTCTCTTCTAGCCAGAAATGGCTTTTTAATATGTCAAAGCATCATATGATGAGGGGAAAGTACCAGCTCCTCCTCAAACTGAGGGCTAATATCAAAGACACTTCTCAAAAGGATTAGAGAAATGCAGGCTAAAACAACACTGAGATTCCATCTTACTCCAGAAAGAATGTCTAATATCAACAAAACAAATACTAACAAATACTGGCCCAACTAGGGTTGGAAGAAATCCCTCTACATTATTGTTGGGAATGTAAACTAATATAACCACTACAGAAATCAGCATGGAGATTTCCCAAAACTGAAACTGGAAATTCCATGCAACTCAGCTAGTCCTCTTCTAGGTATCTTTGTGAGAAAGATAATGACATCATATTACAGGAATACATGCATATGTACATTTATAATAAATTCATAATAGCTAAATATTAAAAGCAGCTTGTTTCCCTCAAAGATGACTAGATAAAGATAATATGGTATTTGTACACAAAAGAATGTGACTCTGCTCCAAGAAAGGGTAAATTTGAGTTGTTTGTATGAAAATAGATGCACCTTGAAGCCATAATGTTAAGGGACAAATCAGACACACAAGCTTTAACATTGCAAGTTTTATCTTCTATGAGAAAACAAAAGTATAAATCAAGAACAAAATAAAAATAGATAATAAGAAACAAGGAAACAGATCTTTCACAAATAGGAAAGAGACCAGGAGATGGAGAGTAAAGAGGAGAGAGAAGAAGGAAAGGGGGCATAAAAAGAATTAAGATGTGTTAGGTACATGTACCAATCCCCAGTGAATATAATCTTTTTTTTTTTTTTTTTTGCCACCGGTGACATTTTTATTGGTATATCACAATTTACCAGGGTCTCTATTGCATTGTATATCACACTGAGGAAGAATTGTTTAGCCATCTACATTCAATCTTAAGGACAATATTTTTGTCTCAAATTATAATTCCCAACATTGATTTTAACTATGACAAAAAGGAACAAGAGCAATGCCTTGAAGCAAACCGCAACTGAAAAAACTTTTTACTTTTTGTATTAAATTCCTATGATGTTTAAAAACATACACACCTAACAGCTGAGTCATGACCTTTTAAACAGTTTTATTTTTTCTGGAAATATCCTTTGAGTCGTATTTTTATTTCCCCTTCTCCAAGCAGAAGAAAGTCTGTTGATGCAAGAAAGTAATTCACATTGGAAAGATTATCTGCTTGACGGAAAGAATCCTTGGGAGAAAGAAAAAAAAAGAAAGAAAGAAAACACTATTCTACAAACTGCAAGTGAAATAGATGGAGGGGGTAAAGAAGTTAGATCAAGCTAGGACAAGCTTCCTGTGAAAAACTTTTATTGATGATTAGAATATAGCTAATAATGAATAATTATATTTGTCCATTTTTTCTTACGGTTATACTACTGATTTTCAGCTACACAGGCTCAAATAATAACTTATGAAATTAGATACTGGACACATCAATTTATTCTGCAGGATAATCCTCTTCATATCAAGATTAGGATTACAGATTTTGTTCTTATCTTTCCTTTTAATACTAAAATAATCTGTGGGTGTGGGACACTTCATTTGCTATGTTATTATAAATCAATTCCCTTCCGTAGACAGCTCCTAAGACCTTGGCTCAAGCTACCAAAAGAGAACACGGTAGACTTTGAGTTCAAAATCTCCTGAGAATGGCTTTTACAGGCCACTGCCTGCTTTCAATAAAAACAATTTTTTCTCAAACCTTTTAATCCAGCCTTTAACGGTTTGTACTTTTTAAGCTATCAGCAAAGCATCTTTTCCTTATTTAATGAAGTATTAATCAAAGTAATAATTTTGTGGTACACTTCAAAAATTAGTTACTCTGCAAATGTAGTGTTCAAATTCCCAGGAGATGTTAAACATGTACACAGTTAAAATAATTAGTGTAGTATATATGAACAATCTCTGCTTATGGATTTGTATGTAGAGCTAACATTTACTTCAGAATAAATACGAACAAACAGGGAAGGAAGAGAATCAGAAACTTCCCAGAGCTATACTTCACCATATCTTATAGACAAAGCAGAATTGCAATGCAAATAACAGAAGCAGTAAAAATACTTTTAAAAGTTGAGAGTTACAAATATCGTACGTCACAATTTTCTACTTCATTTCAATACAATTTTCAACATACAGTCTACTATTTTACAAAATATCTGAAGACATGGAACAAAATTTCTATGAACTTCTTAAAAACACTAAAATTTAAGTAAAATGCTTATATTCTTGCTTGAAAACAAAATTCAGGTTTAAAAAATGTTGAGTGCAAGTTCCACTCTCTATAGCAATCTTACTTCAAAATGAGTTTTTCGTTTTGTTTTGTTTTGTTTTTTGTTTTTTAAGGGAAAGGTCGGGTATTCAGGGTCTCACTACTAGGTCCGACTCGGAGTGATCCATCTGTTTACAGCCTGCCAAGAGCTGGGATTATAGGTGTGTATCACCATGCCCAGTCTCAGTATTTCCTGGATGCAGGGCCAGCATGGCAGGCCCCGGGATCCCACCCGTGCACATGCTTGCAGGTCCTTTAATCCACTGAGCGTTGTGGCTGGCCCTGTAGTAATCTTGTTATGGAGTTACTATTCCTTTTCTTCTTTGCATCTGTCCTTCTCTTCTTCATTATTTTCCATAATCTCTTCATCTTCAACAATTTTATCCCCTTAGTACTTATCATGGGGCAGGGAGGCTGGGGAGATAGCTTAGTAGAATAAGCACTTGCCTGGCAAGTGCAAGGTCCTGAGTTCAATCCCCAGTACTGCATGGTTCCATTTTGCACTGCTACCTGTTTTTTTTGAAATTAAAGCACCCTCTGCCACTTTAGAAAGTACCACAACCTCTTCTGCATTTGGCCCAAAATTCCACACCATCATCTGTCATCATGGAAGATGTCTCATGGCCGATTGACTCCTGCAAAACCAGAGCACTCTTTCAGCTTGTGGTGGGCTTTGACTTCCTTTTCCCATTCCTTCATACTCCTAGAACTGGGAAAAGAAGGTGATGCCAAAGAGAACAAAAACTAAGAACTATCTTGCTCTCTGCTTTTATGTTTACTGTCTTCTTTGTATGATTTTATTCCTTGTAATCTTTTGGAGTTTTTCCTGCTTTCTTGATCCGCTGGATTCCCTGGAGCCCTTGGAATCCCCCTTTCTTTATTTCTTTCTTTTCTCTGGTGATCAATGTCATGCCAAAGATCAGCAGAATCACACCATCTCCCTTCTGATTTTCTTCTTTAAAAACGCTCCTCTCCCGCTAAACAGGTATGTTTCTTCAGGGCACTTGGACAGATGTCGATTCTCCTGTGTATCTCAGGGCTCTTTTGCTGGGTATTATGCTCTTCAGGGGCTTTCTGATATGAAGTAAACTGTTCATTTAGGGTCACTGGAGGTGATTTGAAGTGTTGCTCTTTAACATGATGAATCAAGGACACCGTGTGTTGTATAAGCGACCTTGAAGTGCTTTTGCTGGCCTGAGGCAACTTAGTGCACTGAAAGATGGATCAGACTTCTTACTCCTTCTTGAATGGACAAGCATACTAGCAAGCAGCCCATCTTTAGTCAAGGAGCCTGGTCTCTTAGAATCATCAAGAGGAACAGGAACCATTTGGAGTTTGACTTCAGGACAGTGAGAATCACTGGATATCATTTTAATCCTAAGGAGACTCTGCTCTCTGAAGGTAGGCTTCTCTTGTGCATCCAGATTCTTGTGTAAATGTAAACTGTACTCAAAGAGGTCTTTGAGCTTTTCAGACTTTACCTGTTCAGTTGACTGTGTTTCCGTTTTTACTGTTATTCCTTCATAACTTTTGTCTTCTTCCTCGTGCTTATCTTTTGCAGCACTTGGTCTTTCTACTACATAGCCAGACTTCTTAAGTTTATAATTGCTTTCTTCTCTAAATCTATTGCTTTCTCTATTGTCTTTCAGTGAAACTTTGGGCTTGTACTTGGGTCCTTCTTCCTCAGTATTCTGATGAGAAGCAGCAGTAAAATTTTACCCTGATCTGTGAGGACTGGCTTCCTGAATTGTCTGTAATACTCTATCTCTTCTATGTCATCCCTTTCTGAATCATTAAACTTCTGTTTTCCAGACTCTATCGCTGAAGCAATCAAAAGCTTCCTGACCTTCCCGTTCTCCCTCTGCTCTCTATTTCTCTGATCCTTTCTCCTTCGGAGCCTCTTTATCCTTGGTATTACCCCTACCAAGCAGGAATACTCTAGACTATTCATCTGTGAACCTTAGAGGAACTTACCAGTCTTTGCAGTATCCCAATCTCCTCCATCAGGGTAAAACAAAGAATGTCCCCTAGACTCATTTCTTGGAGCATTCTGTGGTTGATTGTCTTTGCAGGGCTTCTCTGTGAGGGGATATGATGAACTGGACTACTATGAGAAAGACTGAAGCAACTAGATCCATTTCCAATTGAACCAGAACCAGATCTTTCAGGACTATGCTGAGGGTGTATTTTTTGCAGAGTGGACTGTACTAAGCATGGGAGCATCACAGCACGATGAACTCTGACTAGGTGGTGCAGCAATAGGTAAAGGACTATGGGGTGAGCTGGGACTATTATCATAAGCAGAAAGGCCAGGCCAAATGTCACCAGATGTGGCTGATTTATCAAACTCTTTAATAGATTCAGATGGATCATGTTCAAATGTATCTTTCACTTCTTGTGGTTTACTTTTCAAAGGACTCTCTTCTTGGGGTTCCCCTTCTGGTATTTTGGTATGTTTTTCCTGAGATCTTTATCTTTTAGAGATAGGAGATTTATTATATGGGGATGAGGAGTGAGATGAGGGTGAGCTTGGAGATCTAGAGGTTCTATATCATCAGCAATATCTGCTTCGGGATCTTTGAGAAGAAACTTGTCTTCTTTTTGGACTCCTGGAATGTGTACAACCTCATCTAGGACTCCTAGACTGCCTTCTATTCTAGAAAGGTCTACAACCATCTTGATGATATCTACCTCCTCCTACTTGGTAATACTTTCTACCCCTTCCTCGGTACCCATAAGGTTTCATTCCTGTATTATTTCTGTAATCTTGATGATAATCTCTAGAATAAATACAGTCTCTACTATGAGATCTTGACTATGTCCTGGAACGAGACCTAGAATTGTGTATCCTCCTTCTAGAGTGTGATCTTAATCTTGAACAAGAACTAGACTGTTGATCTTGAAGAATACAATCTAAAATTGGAGTGACCCATTTCTTCTTGGGCTTATACAGCATCAAAAAGTCAGTGAGGCCTTTAAATTACTATGAAGTTCTTCCTGGAGAGAATGTTCTGAGAAGTTACACACTAGGGGTCGGGAGATAGCTCCAGTGGCACAAGTGCCTGACTGGCAAGTGCAAGGTCATGAGTTTGAACCCCGGTCCTGCAAAAAAAAAAAAAAAAGGGCCTGGCGGGATGGCTTAGTGGTCTAGAGCGCTTGCTCAGGGAAGCTTGGGCGGCTTCAGGGACCGTGGTTCGATCCTTAGCACCACATGCTGCGCCAGCCCTGCCCTCGGGGTGGGCTGAGCCGGCCATAAAAATGAGTGAACAAACAAACAAAGTTTAAAAAAAAAAAAAATTACACTCTAAATTCAAATTCCCAGCATGACGTACCACAGTTCCTAGGATTAAGTTCTGTCATAACTGCCTAGCAGCCATTTCCTGACTTAGGAACAAGAGGAAAACCACAGAGGTAGCTTCAAGTGATAGTTCACCTCCATCATTTCTGACCAGTGAATATAATCATTATACTGAAAACAATGTACTAAAAAAAAAAAAACCTATTTCAAAATCATAATATACAGAAAAAGTTAAAATCTTTACACTACAGATCTTTTATGGAAGCGACCTCTGCACTTTGGTGGCATTATGCTGTGTCTATGGGCCTTTGGTCTGAAGCCTCCAAGTTGGTTCCCCTATAGAGGTTCCTGACTCTGTGTTGGAGCTCGGGCTGCTAGCTGCTGTGAAGCCCCGTGGGTGTGGTCTGTAGGTGGAGGTGGAGCTTTGGGATTGAGGAGTCCTGGTAGGCTTGTGGACCAGATCAGTTGCCAGACGAGATGTTTGATGGGTTCGGTACTGGAGCTTGGGCTGGAGGGGTTCAAAAAAAAAGGGGGGGGGGGCGGGGAAGGGGAAGGCGGGCCAAGGATCCTGACCCAGCCGGCGTGCGGGCCTCGCTAGCACCGGTCGGGTCGGGGCTGGAACAGGAAGTTAGTCGCAGGAACACAGAGGAGGGACAGAGGGGTGGAGGCAGCTTACCTGAGGCCCACTACAGATCTTTTAAAAAGAGGAAACTGTATTCATCCAGTGCTGACTACAGCAGTTATGAGCATGCTACACTTGGACAAATGTCCCCCACTGTCACACACACTAAAGCTTGGCTCTCAGGTGCGGTGCTGGTGCGAGGCAATGGAAGAAGTGAGACCACTGCACTGTACCCTTCAAGGGGACTGTGGGACCCCAGGCCCTTCATCTCCTCTCTTTGCTTCCTGGCTGTCAAGAGATGAGAAGCTGCTCCCGCAATGCTCTCCCATCATGATGATCTACCTCAGCACAAGCCTCAAAATGACAAGCTGACTGACCATAAAATAAATCCTCTTACGCCAGGAGCCACAATCAACCTTTTTTCTTTTGAAGCTACAGTCTCAGGCATTTTGTTATAGTAACAGAAAACTAACATAAAGCACTTGACATGTGGCAGGTGTGACTAAAACACAAAATTTTAGATGTTTTAGTTTCTGTTAATTTGAATGTAAATACCACCTATGGCATACAGCTATTAGATGAAGCTGTAAAAATAGTTTTAAAATCAGCCTTTTGACCTGAGGGCCTTTATGTAGTCAACTTTGAAACTATAGGGTTCTGCACTCACATATTTAATCTCTTATGAACTAGGGATTTCTTTTGATGACTTACCTGCTCTTTGTGAAGTTTAGAAAAGGCTATGGAGGTTATGTGGTCCAAATTAACCCATTCCCAGACAAAACTATTTTCCTGACCATACCCAATACCCTTATCAAAGTTTACCCATGCAGTAAACAAGAGCTAGGAGAGTTTGTATGCAAATTAAATTCACATCATTAGAAAAATAATTGAAGGCTAGGAAGATAGCACGGGGGTCTAAGCATCTGCTTGGCAAGTATAAGGGCCCATATTTGATCCCTGATACTGCATGCTATGACAGCCCTGGGCTGAGTCAGCCACTGAAGCCAGGTGTGGTGGCGCACACCTATAATCCCAGCTCTGGGGGTACTGAGACAGGAGGATCACTACAAATGAGTCTGGGCTGCATAGCGAAGCCCTGTAGCAAATAAATAAGAATTTTTCTTTAATGTTAAGAAAAATAATAATTCAAAGTAAGGGCCAGCCATATAGCTCAACAGACTAAAGTGCTGGGGTTTAATCCCCAGTGTGCTGTGCTGGCCCCGCCCCTGGGGCATGCTGAGACTGCAACTCAGACCAGGCATGATGGTTCGCGCCTGTAATCTCAGTGCTTGGGAGGCTAAAAACAGGAGGATCACTATGAGTCCAGTTTATGTAGTAAGACCCTGAATACCCTACAGACCTTGTATCAAATACAAAAAAATAAAATAAATTGCTCCAAATAAATAAATCAAAGTAAAGCCAGATGTCGCCTTTATAATCACTATCAATAATTACCAAATGTTTAAATATACCTTGACTAGTAATACTCCTTCTTTGTACAATCAGACTTGCAGTACCTTTTGAAATAGGGCTGAAAAGTGTAGCATGAATTTTATTTTATTTTTTTATTTTTTATTTATTTATTTATTTATTTATTTATTTAGTCTTTTTGAGACAGGGTCTCACTATGCAGTTGAGGCTGGCCTTGAGCTCACTTTTGTAGCCCAGGCTGCTCTCAAACTCGCATCAATCCTCCTGCCTCAGCCTCCCAAGTGCTGGGATTACAGGCATGAGCTACCACGCCCAGCTTCTAGCATGAATTTTATAAACTCCACAAGCTTGGAGCAAAAGCTGATCTTCCACAGCCATGTGGTCTAAAGCTATGCTTCCACTTCTGGGAATTGCATGGAAAAGATTGGCAACCCTACGTTTGGTTGAAATTCAGACTGGCCAATGGAAACTGTGGTGGCACATCCTTGTGAGTCCAGCATTGGGGAGGCTGAGGCAGAAAGACTGATATAAATTAGAGCCAGCCTGGACTACATAGTGAGTACAAGGCCAGCCTAAACTACAAAGAAAGATCTTCCCTCAAAAAGCAGAAAGAAAGAAAGAAAGAGAGAGAGAGAGAGAGAGAGAGAGAGAGAGAGAGAGAGAGAGAGAAAGGACAGAAGGAAGGAAGGAAGGAAGGAAGGACAGGAAAGAAAGGAAGGAAGAAAGGAAAAAAAGAATTCAGAGTGAAACCCTTGTGGTCCACATCAGATAATCCCAGAGAAGCGTTATTTTCCTATCTGTATCATCTTCTGTTGTTGTTGTATTTAGTTCACTTTTACAAATGCCACAAATATTAATCAAATGCCTCTCCTCTAAGAAAGGATGCAACAATTCCAACCAGTAAACACAAAAGCAATGCGTGTATAAGAATGCTTCTCTACAATTTTTAAGTGTCAAAATACTTTGTCTTTTTCAAAATCTAAAAGAGCTGAAAGTTAACAATAAAATAGAAAATTACAGCCCCACACCCAGTGTCTTAAGTGTCTATTCTTTGGAGGGGAAAAAAAAGTAGGAATTAAACTTGTCACAACTGAAATACAGCTTTAAGAATCAGTTGAAAAACAAAACATTACTTCAGCAGAGTATGTCACACAGTAAGCCAGGCCTGGCATCACATACCCATAATCTGTGATGTTAGCAGTGGGAGACCAAGGCAGAAGGTCTAGCAGTAGTTCAGGGTCAGCTTGGGCACAAGGGCAGCCTGCACTATATGGCAACACCCTGTCTAAAAAAGAATGTTACACACCTTGCTTACTTGCCTTAATTGTGGCTGAGACAAAACAGCTGACATCCACAAATTAAGGGAGGAAATGGTTATTTTAGCTCACGGCACACAGAGGTTTCAGTCCAAGGCAGGGCAGCATAACAGAGGGACATCTCCGAGGAGAAGTTGTCCATGACGGCGAACTTCTTTCCCCTTACCCTTTATTCCACCCAGGCTGCAAGCCTAGTGCTCAGTGCTAGCCACATGCAGCGTAGATCTTCCCATCATCCACAGCTCGAACTCTGCTGCGTTGACCAGTGCACTCAGTCAGTTACCGTGCACCCAAGGGCCACTATCACACCCGGATCCAGCCCCCTGCCAAAAGCTCCACCCAGGGCCTGGCAGAATGGCTCAGTGGTCTAAATCGCCTGCTTGGGAAAGCTTGGTTGGCTTCAGGGACCGCGGTTCTATCCCGGGCACCACATGCTGCGCCAGCCCTGCCCTCAGGGCGGGCTGAGCCAGCCATAAAAATGAGTGAATAAACAAGCAAAGGTTGTGAAACAATAAATAAATAAATAAATAAATAAATAAATAAATAAATAAAGCCCCACCCAGAAACACATGAGGCTTTGAGAAGTGGCTATGCATAGGCCATATAAACCATAACATTACATGATAAAATGAAGAGTTTTGAAGATAATGATTTTTTTTTTTTTTTTTTTTTGTCTTTTTGAGACAGGGTCTTGCTATGCAGTTCAGGCTGGCCTTAAGCTCACTTTTGTAGCCCAGGCTGGTCTGGAACTCGCACCAATCCTCCTGCCTCAGCCTCCCGAGTGCTGGGATTACAGGCATGCGCCACCATGCCCGGCTCCAAGTTTTGAAGATAATGAAGTCTGTCCAAAGCCAGGCATGATGATGCACACCTATGTCCCCACCACTCAACCAGCTGAGGCAAGAGGATCCTTGCACACTTGGGGCCAAGCTGTGCTATATAAGTGAGTTCAAGGCCAGTAGGAACTATAAAATGAGATCCTGTCTGAAACATAAAACAAAAAAGAACAACAAGAGTCTGCCTAGAAAAAATTTCTGACTTTCAACATTTTCTTGTCACAATTCCACACTATTCTCTGGCTCATTTATAACAGAAAAAAATATCTTTGGTTATAATAGAATTCACACTGTACTTTTTGCAAGACAGTGGTCAGTAGGAAGGCCTAGCAGCTCCACCCTCCTGAGTGACAGGCCATCTTTGGATGCAGCCTTTCTGTGCCCACCCTTCAGGCAACTTCTGATCCCTTACTATAGCTAATTCTAAATACCCTTTAATATTGTGAACAACAGACTGTCTAGTATTACAGAGCCCATGTGTGCCGGAGCCTGCTCCTCTGAGACATGTGGTGAGCAGGTTGCAGTATTTACAGCTGTTCCCTCTCTCTCCACTGTGTTCTGACCTATATCTATATGATGTCCCTACCTCTTATTTCCAAATGACATTTTTAGTTTTAAAAAAAATAATAATAATAGAATTCATAAAAGTCACCAGAAGCATAGGTTATAAAATCAAAGAGTGTCTGGGCTCCTTGTTAAAGCAAGAAAGATAAAAGGAGACCACAAAACCTATAGCTAGCGGTTGCTAGGAAATGATTTCTCTTTGTTTTGTCTTTGTAAGAGTCAGGGTTTCACAATTAATGTTACAGAAATCAGAAAGGGCTAATCATGGATTAAACAAGTACTGTTTTCAGGTACCAAACTGCCAATGATTAGAAGTAAACCAATATAGCCACCTTGGCCGTGCTTCTAAAGCTTAGAGCTTCACCTGTTCTTTCTGCACCTTCTACCCCAGCAACCTATTTGACTGCAGGAACGATCTTCCCAGCTGCACAGCTATTAAAATGGTGTCCCAGGGTGCATCATGGCTTGGGAAGAGACTGCTTCAGACCTTATGATTATGTCTAAGTAAGAATTACACATACGCATAAAATACAAAAGAGAAAAATTGTTTATTTTCTTATGTCTATTGAAGTTCTATTGCTTTTCCAAGGGGAAAAATGACAACCAAAACAATCATCAAGATTATTTTGCAAGCTGCTTTTTACCCAAGCTAGGCTGAGTGGGTTTCTCCTCCTGATGTCAACGCTAACCCAGGCTTTGAATCACCTAGAGGTGCTGGCTGAAGATACGTGTGGTCTTCCAGGTGCCCCACATCCACCACCATGAGCTTCAGGCTCAGGAAATAAATGCAAATTCTCAGCATCTGCACTGGCTGAGTTCTCCCAGCTAAGTGTGTTCGTGATGGCTCCACAGAGTGTTACCCACTGGCTAATGGAAGTATTTCTCCCTAGCAGAAAATCACAAGCAAAATATAGGCAGGAATGAGCCAGAATTTTCAGGGGAATTACGCAGATTGCTTCAAATAGCAGCATTTCTCATCTTCTCTCATAGAAAAAGGAAAGAAGAAAAAAAGCCACGCTATTGCACAGTAACTTTGACCAAACCTTCAATTGTTTTTCTGTTGATGTTATTTTGTCACTTAATTTTGTTTCCACTGTATGCTATTAATTTTTTTAGATGTCACTTATTTATAATGTGGGGATTACTTTCTACTGTCATCCCAAACAAAACATTCAAACTCACATAAAGCCAGCCCTGCTTTAAGTGAAGTCTTGGCATAGCCACATTCAAAGCAGTAACAGTGCCCATCAGAAAATTAAAACAATTAAATTTTTTTCTGTTCCAGCCAAGAAAATATTAAAGGACAAATGAAAAGCACCTCTGAAATAAGACTGAGACTGTAAATTGGTATAAACTTAGAATGGCATTGTGTGACCCGTGAACGGGTTACACCAAGGATTCTCAGAGTGATGTGGTCGGAGCAGCTGGCCTGGAAGCTAACTCTGGTTGGCATCACTCAAAGGGACAACACAAAGCCCTATGTGAGCAAGGAGGCGCAGAGAGCAGCTGTCACAGTTCTGGGGAGGATCACCAAGTGCAGGGTGAAGCTGGGCTCCAGGAGGAAGCAGTGAGCTTTGGAATCCCTCAGAGCATACTTGAAAAGCCCAGCATCCGAGAACACAGACATACAAACATGCTGATTAGAAAATGGTCCATGCTACAAAATGATTATTTGCCAACATAATGCACCTTTGATGTACTTCCACATCAAAAAATAATGTTAAGTTACATACAAACTCTTAGGACCGCATCAAAAGCAAGATTATATAACTTCTGTGCGATTACAGCATAGCTAAATTATATTTTTTATTAGCAAAAAAATGAGACAGGAAAGCCCAAGAAGAGATATGCTTCCCTGATAAATCCTTCTTATTTTTATTATCTCCACAGAGATAAAGAGTTAGAAATAAAATTTTAAGTCTAAAAATAGACTGGGGCAACATCTGGGTTCTCACTGGTTTCTATAGGACCTGGCTTCCTGTAAAACATCTGTGCATCTGAGATGCAAGAGCTGCAGGTTTGTTCACATGTGTGCACAATGGACAGGCCCCTTCCTCAGGCTCCAGATCCCTTGGTGTGACCACAGTCACTCCTGCTGAAGCTCAGGAGTTACCTACCAGACCTTTCTTTTTTTTTTTTTTTTTTTTTTTTTTTTTTTTTTTTTTTTTTTTTTTTTTTTTTTTTTTTTTTTTTTTTTTTTTTCTTTTTGTCTTTTTTGAGACAGGGTCTCACTATGCAGTTCAGGCTGGCCTTGAGCTCACTTCCTACCAGACCTTTCCATCCTAAAGCCACATCATGCCCCAAGCAGAAGTGAAAACCCTTTTGCTTCCTCCGTCCCATTTCTCTGGACTCCCCCAAGACGTCTAAAAAAAGTGAAAATATTTCCATATTTAACATCCATGGAATCCTCTGTACAACACTCAGAACTCTGTCCACAAGGACTGGACCAGAAAGGACAAGGACAGGAGCAAATTGCCTTTACTGCTAGGTCAAGCATTGCTGGTGGATATTCTCTCAGACTGCTCTCTCCCTGGGGACTTGGTGCAGGCCGGGCCTAGCAGGTGCCAAGCCCTTGATCATCTGCCATCCATAGCTGGGCCTGGCTCAGCTTAGACTAAAGTTGAGATTCTCCAATCTTCCCCTGCCCCATGCCACTTTGCCTAGGATGACAGCCTCACTGAACAAAACCCATAAGACCTGAAAGGAGCAGTGAAAGCCAGAAGGCCAGTGCCAGGCGGCACCTGAGAGGACACAGCCACTCTCAGATTAGAATGGCCCAGCAGGACATGAGTGTTTTATTTTGTCTTGTTGTTGTTGTTGTTTTTGTTGTTTTTAAATACAGAGAATGCCTGAAAAACTGACTAGAAATAGAGAAAATACCAACCTTGTGCACTACACAATTTCCCAGAACAGCCTCTGGGCAGCAGATGGACATTCAGTTCCTTATGCCCTTTAATAGGTTGTCCAGCCATGTGCTGGCTCTGAAGTATGGAACATCCAGCAGTGCCAGACACTCAGGAAACGCAAGGAGACTCTCAGCAGTCAGGTCCTGCACCCACTTCCACACTGGGACCCTCTCGGGAGGCTGCTGGTGAGGATCGCACTTCTCAGGAGAAGCCTTCTCCAGGCATTTGCAGGCTCCAGTGAGAGACCTTGCTCCTGCATCCAGGGCATAGTTCAGGGAACCTGTGCCCGCTATGTACCTTGGTCCTGCCTGTCCTCTATTCTCTCACACTCGGTATCAGATTCCTCTTTGATATCTGAAGTCGGAGATTGCAATTAATTCCCACTAGATGGTCAACAAATTGTTTGTTGGATGAAATAATTTTCCCTGTGTGGGGGCCTGGCAGGATGAATCAGTGGTCTAAAGCGCCTGCAGGCGGCTACAGGGACCGCGGTTCGATCCCAGGCACCACATGCTGCGCTAGCCCTGCCCTCAGGGCAGGCTGAGCCGGCCATAAAAATAAAAACAAACAAACAAAGGTTCTGAAACAAGAAAAAATATAAATAAAATTTTAAAAAAAATTTCCCTGTGTAAATAAAGTAAATGTAGGGCTTGACCACTAATTTTTTTTTTTTTTTTTTTTTTTTT
>PVJA010040243.1:5627-18699 GCA_004027025.1 Myocastor coypus | reverse complement strand
CCTCTAATTTTTTATCGATGTCTTCTTTAATAGTATTGAAGTCTGTCATTATGGTTATCCTTTCTCTCTCTAATACAGAGATTATTTCTGTTCTGTTCTCCTTTCTACTTTTGTGTAGTTGTTCCCCTACTTGGGATGCTATTGATTTAGGCATGTCTTTGTCAACTTTGGATATTATTTCTGCTCTAATGTCCTCTATCCTTTTCTCCAGCCGTTTTTCCACTTCATGTATTTCTTTTTTCACTTCATATGTTATCTCTGATCTCAGTTGCTCTATAAGTTTCTGCACTTGTGTGTCTGCCTCAGATGTGACCAATTCAGAGGTTTCATCTGTTTGGTTCCCATTTTCTTCCATGATAGTGTCTTCTGTATTTGGTTTGGGTGGGCACGGGCCCTGAGATTGCCTCCTACTCCTTGTTGTTATCATTTTGTATGGAAGCGGCCTCTGCACTTTGGTGGCATTACGCTGTGTCTATGGGCGTTTGGTCTGGAGACTCCAAGCTGGTTCCTCTACAGAGGTTCCTGACTCTGTGCTGGAGCTCTGGCTGCTAGCTTCTGTGAATCCCGGCAGACGTGGTCTGTAGGTGGAGGTGGAGCTTTGGGATTGAGTAGTCCTTGTAGGGTCGTGGACCTAATCGGTTGCCAGACAGGATGTTTGATGGGTTCGGTGCTGGAGGTTGGAAAGCGGGCCAAGGATCGTGACCCAGCTGGCGCGCGGGCTCGGCTACCGGCTGGGATTGTGTCGGGACTGGAACAGGAAGTTAGTCGCAGGAGCGCACAGGCAGGGCAGAAGGGCGCAGGCCACTTAGCCCCGGCGGACGGGCGGCCTGTGCTACTGGCTGTGACTCGGTGGGACTGGAACAGGAAGTTAGTCGCAGGAGCGCAGAGGTGGGGCAGAGGGGCGCAGGTAGTTTACCTGCGGGGGACGCGCGGCCTGGGCTACCGGCTGGGACTCGGTGGGACTGGAACAGGAAGTTAGTCGCAGGAGCTCAGAGGTGGGGCAGAGGGGCGCAGGTAGCTTACCCGCGGCGGACGCGAGGCCTGGGCTACCGGCTGGGACTCGGTGGGACTGGCCGTCTCCTTTCTTAATAGAGAAAGCATGCAAGTGATTAGTTTGCATCCATTTGGAGTTTAATTAAGCCACTCAACAGTGGCCTGCAGAAGCTGAGAATGAAATTTATTTGGGGGAAAATATACATGTGGACAAGTTTTACCCCTCATGCTTCATGTCCAATGCAAGGCTGTCATTTATAATTTTTGAACACTGGACAAAGATACTATATGTGGCTCAAGGGATGAATGGTAGGATCTACAGTCAAAGCCAGTCTGCACTGGCCATTCCAAAATCTCTCTCTCTCTCTCTCTCTCTCTCTCTCTCTCTCTCTCTCTCTCTCTCTCTCTCTCTCTATCTCTATCTCTCTTTGCCTAGGACTAAAGTCAACAATAGTGGAGAGGTGGATGGAATTGATTATATCATTAGTTCCTCACTTAACCAACCTTGCAAGTCAACTTCTCGACTTTTTGTCATGTGCAATAATTTAGTTTATCCTGATAAGTTTGGTTTGAGTTTTCCATTATCTGCAGCTGAAAGCATCCTTCTTCTGCCTTTATGCTAAATAAAGCTACAAAGGAGGATCATAATGTACTTGAAATTTATATACTATTTTATTAACACTATATAAAAGTTTAGTTATATTGTAATAATTGATTCCACTGATACTCTGCTAGTGAGTACATGTATTTCTTTTTAAAGGCATATTTTTAAAAATTTTCATTTAAAGATCAATTTTCAAATTTTTCTCTCTGTCTCTCTTTCTCTATGTCTTTCTCTGTCTCTCTTTCTCTGTCTCTCTCTCTCCCTCTCTCCTTCCTTCCCTGGTTTTATTGATGTGTTCTCTATTGGCACAGGTTAGTCTCAAATGCATAGCTCTCCTGCCTCAGCCCCCACCTCCCTCCAGTAGCTGGGACCATAGAGGCACACCACAACACTTGGGGCCAGTACCATTCAGGTACTGTTCTGTAGGACAGATAGCTTTATGCTTTGAGAACTTTTATTCTTAGGGTACATTGCTAATCCTAATACTTTAGGAACTAGCCTACCTAATATTCTAGGAACTGGTGGCAGAGGTGTAGGGTCCTACCCTTCTACCGCCACCCAGTGTTCTCTGGTCTTGCTGGTTTCAGGAATGCAAAACAAACAGACTTTATGGAGGGACGCTTTTTCCTTTTGTTGCACATGGACTATTGCAAGTTTATGAATGACTAGAGAGGGAGTGGAGATGAAGCAATCAAAAGCAAAAGCGAATCACAAACACTTTCATTGCTCCTTCCACAGGAGCAATTGCAAGACAGTATAAATTATACCTGCGCCCAGCGGCAGAACGCAGCCACCATCGCTGTTCCCAAGAGATGACAAGATTAGTTTCTTGGCAGAGCGAGTTATAAACAGAAGAGTTTGAAAATTCATATATTTGTTATCTTGCTTCTTCAATATTAAGAGAAAAAAATGTATTCTTTCAATAATTCTGTTCTTTCCCATACTTGGTCAATGTGTGTATTTATACAACTGTTCGCCTCCCCTTTTCTTGAGCATTCTTCCTTGTTGCGTTCCTTCATGCTTAGTGATGCCACCCTCTTTGGCAAATCACCTTTGACAGATGTGATAAAAGACATTAAATTGTTTGTCATGGCATTCCTTTTTCATCCATCATCATGCCTGCATGTGGCAGACAGGGACTGCTTCTCTAGCCTGGGTTTGAGAAGGAGAAGATGCATGGAGTGGAGGTGTAGCCTGCCTGTATCCACATGTAACACGAGTGCTACATGAACCTTTATTTTGAAAGCCCCAGAGACTGGGGCATCAGTTATTATTATAGAGAAGCTGACGAATACAGAAACTGGTACCCAAGGTGGAATGCTCCATAATAAAAAACCTGAAAGATGCAGCACTGACTTTTGATCAGAAGTTTAAAAACTAGAAAAATGGGCAATTTGTGCTCCAAAATTTTGTGTACTTGTTATAAAAGCTGTGTACAACAATGTGGAGGTAAAAATATATTTTATGTATTTGTGATTTTAGGTTATGATATAGTGAAACAGTGTGAGAATGATGTGTATAATGGGGGAAGAGAAGGGGATGAATTATTATTTAAGAAGCAAAACTGTGGTGCCCCTGCCTCTCTAAAGGTGGGATACTCGCTTAGAGAGATGTTGAGCCACAAGGGAGGACACACTCCAGTGGCCTCTTTAGACATAGCCAAGAAGGGCAATGCAAAAGGGATGCCCTTCTGTGAAGGTTAAAGCAAAGAACCATGGGGAAAAGTGTGCTGGGAAATTACTTATAGGGAGGAGAAGGTTTTTTTTTTTTTAATTATTTATGTATTTGGTACAGGATCTCATTTTGCAGCTTGGCTTCATAGTGATTCTCCTGTTTTCAGCCTCCCCAGTGCTGGGGTTATAGGTGTGTGCCACCATGCCCAGACTCGGTGGCTGGCTCAGCACACCTAAGTGGGGCTAGTCGGTGTGGAATGCAGTACCAAAGATTGAACCCTGGTCCCTAAGCAGGTGCTTAGGGCACTGAGTTATCTCGTCAGCCCTAGACATTTTATGTTGGAGTATTTCTTCAAATTTCTGTACAGTAGATTTCAGAATTGCTATTGATGCTCTGTTTGGGTCTTTTCCTTCCTGAAGGGTGCTTGTTATTATCTTTTGCTCTTTGGCCACTATCGTGCATACTTCTGTATCCATAATTTGAGTCGCAACCTGTGTCCAGATCTGAAGCAAAGACTATCAGGAAACTTGGACTTGAAGAATGTTCTCCACATTCCATGGGATTTTTCACACAGCGTGAAAGAAGGCAACCTTCATGATTCCTAGAGTGGACTGTTGCAGGTTACAGTACTGTCCTTTTCCACAAAGAAGATTATTCATCCTCATCCAAGGCCAGGAGATTTTCATCAACTCTCCTCACTCTTCCCTGTTGCCATAGGAGGGATTTATTTTGTGGAAATGAGCCAAGACCACCCAAATAAGTACAAACCAGAGACTATTTATTTGGAGTTTGCTCTATAGCAAGGGAACCAACCACCATGACTTGCACTTGTCAGTGATTCAAAGGTAGGGAGAGAAGTGGGAACAGTCCGTAGTGGAAAACAGGGAAGGACTACTCCGGGACTACTCCGATGATTGGTGGATATTGGCAGGAGGAAATTGGAGGTTGGTCACCAAAGTGGGGCATCTTATGTGGTGGGTTTGGAAAACCTATTTGCTTTCTCTGGTTGAGCTTAAGTTGGAAATAGAAGCAAGAACTGGGAAGCTGGCAGTCATTGATGAGGTCCTAACTGTTCTGGGATCATTGCCGAGGAGGCTGTGGTCTGGTTTCCTGGGCTGGCTGCTGCAGAGCATGTGAGTCAGAGTTCTACTGCACAGCTCTGGCCGTGATCCACTAGTGCATTCAATCTTGCTAATTGTCTGACTCACTGACATAGAGCTTAGCAGTAGGACTTCTCTGGCTGGGAGGACATGATATACACCATATGTGAACAAAGGTTTTAGAGCCCTTGTGTGTTTCGACTCTGGCTCTCCTTTTCATCTACCATGAGAATGGCATGCCCCTCAGAGGGGTGGCTCTTCAGCCTGGGTTCTAGAAAATGAAGGCTCGTGAAAGTGAAATCATAGCCAGTCTACTCACTGCCCCCAACACCTCTGTAGCTGTCCAGAGCCCACATGAAATTCCTGTGAAAAATAAACCTTTATTTGTAAGTCATTAGGATCTGAGATGCAATTTTGCTGAAAGAAGCTAACTAATACAGCACTCTGGCTTGTATTAGAGAAATTCTGGCACAAGAATGGTACTGCTTTAAAGAAAATGTGAGAAAAGGGGTAAAGTCAAATCTTTGTACGTATTGAAAAAAATATATCTTCACCAATAATAATAATGTGAGCCCTGGTATTATGTCTAGCAAATATCTATACCTGTATGATTTTGAATGCTTCATGTAATCCTTTAAGGAAAATATTATTCACCAGAATTCCTCCTAAAAAGGGAAACATATTTATTTATTTATTTATTTATTTATTTGGGGGGCATTTTTATTAGGAAAATACACTAAAGATTAAAAAGGGAGAGAATGAGAGAATGTTGGTGTGGGCAGGACTATTCTTCATTAGCGCAGGTAATTTTTTTTTAGTCTTTGAACCAGAGAAAAATAGAGAGCAGAGGGCTATGGAGATAGTTCAGCAGTCTAAGCACCTGCCCAGACAGGGGTTTGATCCCTCGTACCACATGCAGTGCAGGCCCCTGAATCCCGGGCACATTATGCTGGCCACCAAAGTTGGGCGAGGTGGTGCACCCCTGTAATGCCAGCGCTGGGGCAGCTGAGACAGGAAGATCACTAGAAGTCTATGAGTTGGAGCTGTGTAGTGAGACCCTGTACCAAATATATATTTTTTTTAAAAAAAGAGAGACCAGAGAAAAATAAAGTAGAACCAATGAGGTGTCAAAGATCATAACTCTCAGTATAATCTCATTGTGGTACCTTTCCTCAAATCTCATGTACATTTGTTAAATATGCAATGTTTGTTTCAGGAAACTGAAAATGGCCTGGCCCTCCTTCCAGAAGATACAGTAAGGTAAGCTGAAAGATACAGAAACAAAAAAATAGAACCAAAAAGATGTACGTCCCTGGAATTACAGGGAGGTTGTGGTTTGTCTCAGGCTAGAGAATTGAGCCAAGTTCAATGACATTTCTTAGGTGAATTCTTGCTTCTATACCCGCTGTATTCATACACGCTATACACAGACACTATTTCTACTTTTCTAATGAGAAAACGGAGACTTGGAGAGCCATGGTGAAAATCTGATCTGAATTTTTCCAAAAACTACGTTCTTTCTTTTTGACTGTTATGGTCTAAACCAAATTTAAACATTGACCATACATTTGTAAGTCTCAGAATAGTTTTTTGTTCTTAGTCGAAAGGCTTTACTTTTATTATTTATCTATTTTTATTAATATGTATTTACCATAAATAATGATCACATTCATTGTGGAGAATTTGTATTTGTACGTAATCTTTTTTTTTTTTTTTCGTTTTCTTCCCCTTCCTATTTATACTTTGTTTCCATTTTTTTCTAATTTTAAAGTCTCTTTCCCCCTTCTTACCCTTGTTTCCGTTACCATTTAAAATTTTCCTCCTACTTGCCAATATCTGTTCTTCATTTTTCTTCTTATTTACTCCTTGGGCTTATCACAAAAGAGAGAGAGAAAAAAGAAAAACTTCTTGAGGCTGATGAGATAGCTCAGTAGAATAAATGCTGGCCTGGTAAGCACAAGGTCCTGAGTCTAATCCCTGGCTCCGCAAAAATAAAAAATAAAAATACAAAAAAAAAAAAAAAAAAAAAAAAAAAAAAAAAAAAAAAGACAGAGTAAGAGAGGGTCTGGGAAGATGGCTCAGATGGCTCAGTGGAATAAGTGCTTGTCTGGCAAGCACAAAGTCCTGAGTTTGATCCCTGGTACCCCTCAAAACAAAATGAAACAAAAAAACAACAATGAGAGAGAGAGAGAGAGAGAGAGAGAGAGAGAGAGAGAGAGAGAGAGAGAGAGAGATATCTCACTTAGCATTATGGTTTTGAGGTACATCCATTTACCAAAAAAAGTCCTAAGTTTATACTTCTTTATTGGACAGTAGTGCTTGATTATACACATTATCTATGCTATTACTTCTATCAGCTCATGTTTTATAGCCTTTGTGTTATCTTCTGATTTTCGCTCATTCCAGCTCATCTTCTCTTAGCTCTCTTTGCATTGCTTAGCAGCTGTTGGGTTTTTATGGTCCTTTACTGTTTTTAAGAAGTCTTTCATTTGATGATCACCAACCCAACCCTTTTTCCTAGGTCTGGCATTCTATCTTCATACTGTCTCTGTTGCCTATACTTTCCATAGAATTTTTAATCTCCTTGATCTCTATCTGAATCTGTCTTATGGAATCCAGTTCTTTCCTGTATTGGCATTCATGGTTTTCGTACCATTCCTAAGCTCCTCTATTTTTTTAACTGTATGCATTCTAAATTCACCATTTCCTTTATTATGGCTATCCTCTCTTTAATTACCTATATCATTATTTCTGTTTTGGCTTTGTTGGAGACTTTTTTTTTCTTTTTAACTTCTGTTGCTACCATTTCAGAAAATTTATCTGGGCTGGTTTTGAGTTCTCCCATCCCACTTCCTCCCTGGATTTGCTTTGGGTGAGTTGAGGGTGTCGGGATGCATCTTACTTCCATGTTTTCTCATTTCCTATCTTTTGCTTTCTGCATTGAGGCTTGAAAATTGCATGTAGTAGAGAGCTTTATTACTAGTGTCAGGGCCTCTTCAGGAAATGACTACTTTCTGAGATGTCTTCTAGGCATAGGTAGCTTTGGGTCTGTTGATCTGTCCCAGAACCTGGCCTTTTCTGTCTATTAGAGATGAAAAGTTTCAGGCTGTTTGACCTAGGGCCCAGTTCTTTGGTACTGGACTGTGATATTGTCTATGACCCCATACAATGTGGTTATTGGCATATAAGGAAAAACAACTGATCATAACAACCAGTTGTGGGGCTCGCACATTCATGGGCAATCAGGCTGCACCTGGCCTCTGGTCATGGGGATGGGGCCTGGGTTGGTTAGCATGTAACACTTTGGGTGTCTCTGCTTATTTGTCACAGCTTCCCAACTATGGATGTCTCCTAAGATTGTCCTTTAGCCAATCACAGTGGGACTTTAACACTGGGGACTCTGAGATGAAGCCATTTCACTGGGGACCCTGGCTGCTCTGAGTTCCATGTTCAATACCAGCTAAAGTGGCAACGACCAAACATTCTTTTCAGAGGTCATACCCATCACTGGCATTCATGGTTTTCACGCCTTTCGTAAGCTTGGGTTCGAGTCCTAGTTCTGCGGACTAACCAGAAGGAAGCCCTGAATTTTGACTGCTTAAAATCTGCATCTCGTTTTTCTCTTCTGTGAAATAGGCATGACAAAGCAGTACCTGAGAATGAAACGACTTACTTTCTATGAAGTTCTTTGAATTTGCGTGAGAAACAGATACTCTTAAGGATTATTGGAGAACAGCACAAGCTGTAAGGTGAGTTAGATGTGCACCCTTCTTTTTAGAACTGAAAGACATTAGTAGACTCAGAACAAATAGAATGAAAATAGCATTCCATAGTATAATTTCTTCAGTAAGACTGACTAGTATGATCACTAAATATGAGCTTTAAAAGGGGGCTCAGCATCCATGCATCTACTTGATGAATGATGTGTAACTGTTACTTTTTAACCAATATAAACCAAAGGCTATTGGAGTTGAAGATTAAAAAGCCAAATGATAAATTCAGTCAGGGAAGAAAACTGACAGAGCCTAACTGGTAGCATTTTATTTAATAGTTTGAGCTATGTGATACTCCCTAATCTTTCTGTTTGGGCTTAACGTTATTTCTTGTAGTTTACAGCTATTGCCTCTTGCCTGCCCAGAATAGCAAAAACAGTATTTACAAAGAGTGTTGAGAGATTTGCCCTACCTGATGTCTTGACTTACAGAAATCAAGATATGTGCTACTGTTGTTAGTACAGAAAAATAAACACTGGACCAGACTACAGAACCCAGAAAAATGCTGCTGAATTTCCTGGAGCCTAAACTATGACAGGATAGCATTCACCCAGTGTGGCAAGATACCAAGATGGAGAGACAACCTAAACATCCCTTAGAAAAGGAGCAAATAAAGAAATCTGGATAGCCGGGCATGGTGGCTCACACCTGTAATCCCAGCACTTGGGAGGCTGAGGCAGGAGTATCGCTGCGAGTTCGAGACCAGCCTGGGCTACAAACGTGAGCTCAAAGCCAGCCTGAACTGCACAGTGAGACCCTGTCTCAAAAAGCCAAAGGAAAAAAAAAAAAAAAGAAATCTGGATGAATGGACATTATACTAAATGAAGTGAGAAAGAAAAAAATTACTGCATGATTTTGTGAATATAAAAACATTTTGTGAAATTTTCTAATGGGAATATACATTGCTGCAACAACTGGGGGAACGATTTGGCAATATCGAGTCAAGTTCAAGATCTATATATGCTATGACCCAACTATTAAACTCCTGGAGGCATATTAGTGCATGTATTCTGTATCAGTTAGGGTTCATTTATGAGTAACAGAATCTACTGTAGTTTGTTAGTCATTTTCTTAGAATTTATTTATTGGCTCTAGGATGACTGCAGGGGCTGTACAATGTAGGTTGCATTTTCAGGACTGATTCCCCAGAATCATGGGACGGGGCTGACAGAGGAGCTGCCACCTCCTCTATGATCAGGAAACTGCTGGCTACAGAACCACATTACTGCTGCCAAGGTCAGTATGCTGTCAGTCCAGGTGATGGCCATAACGAGGAAACCACCACTCAGGAAGCCATCGTGACCCCTTCTGAGTCCAGATCAGAGCCACACACAAAAAAACCTCCAGAAATCTGCCTGGCTTTCCTTGCCTACAAAGCTTGTGACTAACCACTGGGACTTGGCTGGCACCAACTCCATGGCTCTGCTTGCTCCCAGAGAACAGGGGGAAGCAGCACAAGTATAGTTTCTGCCTCAATCCCTCTCCTCACTCTTGTTGAGCTCATCTGACTGGCAGAATGTACCTCACTTCCGGAAGCCTATCTACCCTATCTGCTGCTTGCACCTCAGTGGCTGCTTAGGACCTAGGGACATCAGTACAGCTTTATAAGATCATAAGATTATTTTGTTGTGTTCTGTATCTCCCTCTAGTCAGACTTTGTATTTACGATTCCTGGGTTCTGCTGGGGTCTGACTACATCTGACAGAACAAGGGATGGAAGGGTAGGGCATAAGGACAATTGGCATATTCTTGCAAGGTGATGACTACCGGTGCTGGTGCCGTCACATTGGGTCTTTATCAGCTGGAGGCGGAAGGTGCTACATTTCCTAGAGTGGAAGGAGTGACGTTCTCAGATTCTCATTACCCAACCTAAGGTCCCCATATCAATTCATAGTGTCTTTTTGCTCTTCCCTAACTGATATACTAACTTCCACTTCAGAGACCAAGAATGGGATTGGGGTTTGACTGGGATTGTTAACTTGAATGCATTAAAAAAAAAAAAAAAAAAAAAAAAAAAAACACCTAGCAGATTGGTGGCACAGTGCTGGCTGGATATGTTGTGGGGAACTTCCAGAGGTGATTGGCATGTAGGTCCACGAACTTGGTCAGCGGAAGCCTACCCTTACTAGGAGGCAGCATCATCCGATAGACTTGAAGCCCAGATGGTGTAAAAGGGGGAGAAGAGCAAATTGATTGCCTTTGAAGAGCTCCATTCTGCTTGAAAGGTTGCACTTTTGCTGTCGCCATTGCCTATGGACAGCAGATTCTAACTTCTTAAGCCTTCAGTGTAGACTTATACTTTCCAGACTCTAACAACTTCCCAGAAAGCTTCCTGGCCCATAGGACTGAAGTTGCATCTTTCACTCTTATTCTGAAGCTTCCAGTTGGATCAAGAAACTCTTGGATCCTCCAGCCCTCCTATACATGGATACCTGGTGGACTCTCCAGCCTCTGATCCTCTAAGTCAGTCTAATAAATCCCCTTGTATAATTTCATATATTTTTACTATTGCTTTTGTTCCTTCAGAGAACCTAAATAGAGACATGAACTTAACTTCAGTTGCACTTTCACAATGTGTGCAGCTGACCTTTACTTATATCTGTCTTATAGGTATAAGAATTAAGATCCTCTTTTTTTTTTTTTTTTTTTTTTTGTCTTTTTGAGACAGGGTCTCGCTATGCAGTTGAGGCTGGCCTTGAGCTCACTTCTGTAGCCCAGGCTGGTCTCAAACTCGCACCAGTCCTCCTGCCTCAGCCTCCCGAGTGCTGGGATTACAGGCGTGCGCCACCACGCCCGGCTAGGTATAAGAATTAAGGAATTCATTTAGAACAGTAGTTTGGTCCCTGGAGCAACACCAATGGCATCCCTGATATCTGGTTGACTCCACTCTAGATCTATTGAATCAATGGCTGTAGGGGTTCTGGATGCAATAGTTTATGTTTAAGCAACCTCTTCAGTGTTGTTATGTATTTAAAGTTTGAGAGCAATTATTTTAGGATAATTATGAAACTTCCCTAGTCCTCTGTACATTGAGCTAAAAATTTAGAATGTAGAGAACAATGATTTCTTTTTAAATGCTACAATGCAGTTAGAATTATAAAATCCTTCCTTCTCTTTTACTTCTTGTTCTTACTATATCCTTCATTCCTGCCAAAGGCTCCATATGCAGGTCCTTCTTTCCAGGCAAGCAGAGTTCAATTATCTGATGTTAATGAGATTATCACTGCTTTCAAACCCACTTAGATGACATAGCCCATCCCAAAGATCCACTTTCTTAAACTCTTTTGCATGTAACCACACTTGAGAATGATTACCCAATTTTTCTTATTTAGAGTTCCACTGGGGAAAACAAAATGTACTTTGGTCAGTTTAAGCAATTCATACTTTATTGCAAAAGAACAATCTAGATGGGTGGGGCATGGATTGAATATAGAATTTAAGACCTCTTAAGAAATAATATACAAAAATAGTATGCAAAATTAGGTACACAAACATATTCAAATTAGAAAATAAATTGCAACAAGTTTCAAATTCATAAAAGCTGACATTTATCAAAACATTACAACATTCATAGAAGTAATTTGCATTTTATTAGTTAAATTTCTGATATGGTGATAGTGCTTTGCCTGCATTTTTACCTCCAATACTCTTTGCCTTTTTATTTGATATTGACTTTATTTTGACATTAATTTTTTGATGACTGAATGTTTTATTATTTATAACAGGAGTTTTTCATGTTTGTGAATCATTATTGATATTACCAAGTATATTTTCATAATTATTGCCCAAGTTGAAGAAACCAGGTCAAATTTCTCTCTCTCTCTCTCTCTCTCTCTCTCTCTCTCTCTCTCTCTCTCTCTCTCTCCGTGTGTGTGTGTCTGTCTCTCTCTCTCACCTATCTCTCTTTTTCTTTTTCTCTGTACTGGAAATTGAAGGGCTTGTCAGGCAGACACTGTGCCACTGAGATAAAGCCCTGGCCCCTCAATTTTTAAATTTTTTTATATGAAGTATGAAGTTTGGAAGTCTTTAACACATTAACTTCTGGTTCTGTGGATTTTAAATGATGTTATACCTTCACAACTCACTCCTCTGTGATAGGATCTCTAAATCTGGCCACTCATCTCATAGAGTGGGCTGATTCCACACAGTGGGCATGAGAAGGGATTGAAAATACAAAGATATGCCCACAAATCTGATCAAAATATATACCCCACTTATTTTTTAAACTGGTCCTCAAAAAATGTCTGAAGCTACTCTATCAACATGGGGAAATAAAGATACTGTAACTGAGGCAAAGTTCTAGGGAAAACACAGTATTTCTCGTTTATAGCAATTGAGATGTCTTACTTATGCAATTTTTATTAAAACTTCTGACAAGATAAGGTCCATGTAATGAAGTTTTAAGCTTTTGTGGCTTCATGGTAAATATATCTCTGATGACAGGGAATTAAATAGGAGGAGGAAAATAATAGACTTACAGTTGAACTTTGAGGTAGATGTCTGAAGCTACACTAATTGCGGTCATGAGGCTACCTCTGTTTTAAGCAGGAAGCTGCCACCATCAGGAGGCCTTTACACCACTGTTGCCTGTGATTCCAGACTCAAAACAGATCTGTAGTGATTCACAATGGCAAAATGAATACACTATGCATGGACTCAACCCTTGCAAACTGTATGAACATTATGACTTTTTCCATCATTGATTAGAAAGAGCTAATACTTTTTGACCACACAGCAGCAGAAATGATAGCAACAATTATCTTAGATCCATGATGAAAGCTCTTATGATGGTCTTTGATTGGCCAAACTGAAATCATAACTGGACATGTGAATGTCTTGCTGATACATATGAACTTCAGCTTTTTCAGATACTGATCAATAGAAGGCACAGAAAAAAAGAATATAGAGGGGCCAGAGAGATAATTCAG
>PVJA010040242.1:0-18435 GCA_004027025.1 Myocastor coypus | reverse complement strand
GCCCGTCCCAAGGGCAGGGCTGGCGCAGCATGTGGTGCCGGGGATTGAACCGTGGTCCCTGAAGCCGCCCAAGCTTTCCCAAGCAGGCGCTTTAGACCACTGAGCCATCCCGCCGGGCCCCAAGTAAGGTGGATTTAGAAAGTTTAATGTTTAATTGTTTGATCAATCTTATATGCCTATATGTATTAATCTAAACTGATCTGATGATGAAAATATATAATATAACCATTGTTAAATTTAAATAATAAAAAAATTGAAAAAAAAGACACAGAAATGATTAGCAAATTCATAGATGGTTACAAATTACCAAAACTGAATCAAGAATATATAAAACTCTGAATAACTCCATATCAGAAAGTGAAATGGATCATTTAATAAAACACACCAATAAAGAAAAGTCAAGGATGGATTCACAGTTGAATTATTCATGAAACTTATAGATGATTTAGTCCCAATACTCCTCAATCACTTTGATGAGTTCGAAAAAGGAAGAAAAATCCCCAAATCATTCCTGGAGGTAAGTATTACACTGATAGTAAAACAAGAGAAACAGTTACCCCCCCCAAAAAAAAAATAAAAAACAATTACAGACCCATCTTACTCATGAATATAGACACAAGCATCCTTAATGTATTAATTTCCGATAGAATATAGCAAACAACAAGGTAAGATTCATCCCAGGGATGTAAGGAAAGTTCAACATATACAAATCTATTAATGAAATAAACTATATCATTAGAGCCAAGTCCAAAAACCACATGATTATCTCTATAGATGGAGAAAAGGCTTTTGACAAAGTCCAACACTCATTCATGATAAGCACTCTACAGAAAATTTGAATAGATCTCTATTTCAGTCTGATAAAATACTATGACAAAACAATAGTGAACACCATTCACGTGGAGAAAGTCTGAAAGCTCTTACTCTCAAATAAGGAAAAAGACAATGATGTCCTCTATCTCTACTGCTATTCATATACTTCTGAAATAATTAGCTAGAGCTATTACACAAGAGGAATAAATATAAGGAAAAACTACAGGTAAAGAATAATTTAAACTGTCATTATTCAGAGATGACATGATACTTCACTTGGAAGACCCAAAAATCTCCATTATGAAACTTAGAATTAATGAACAAATTCAGTTGCATAGCAGAATACAAAGTCTACACCGAAAAATTAATAGCATTCCTCTACACAAATAACAAATACACTGAGAGAGATATTAGAGAAACAGTGCACTTTCCAATAGTTTTGCAAAGAATGAAGTACTTAGGATTTAATCTAACAAAGGTAGCGAAATTCTATATAAAGAAAAGTACAACACTATTAAATAAGAGATCAAAATGGATTTCAGAATATGAAAATATATTCATTTCTCCTGTGAAGGAAGAACCAAACTTGTGAAAATGGCCATACTCCCAAAATTATACAGATTCAATATAATCCCTATCAAAATTTAATCAATATGCATCACAGAGCCAGAGAAAACTTTGCTACAGTTTGGTTGGAAAGAGAAAAGACCTAGAATAACAAAGGCAATATGGGGCAACAAAGATATGGCAGGCGACATTACAGTCCCTAGCTTCAAATTCTACTGCAAAGCTACTATGATAAATCCAACATAGTATTGGCAAAAAAAAAAAAAAAAAAAAAAAAAAATCCCTGAGGATCATTGTTACATGTTAGAAAATTCAGATACTACTGCAAACATACTCAGCCATCTAATATTTAACAAAGGGCGAAACATGTTCACTGGAAGAAAGATAGCCTGTTTAGGAAATGGTGCTGGAAAAACTGGTTCTGCACATGTTGCAAACTAAAACTAGACCTGTGACTGTTACCATGCACTAAACTAAAGCCAAAGTGGACCAGATAGCTTAACATTAAAACAGAAACCCTAAATCTATTAGAAAATAATTAGGTAGAAATCTTAAAGAAAAAACGGATAGGTAGGCAGAGAGTTTACAGACAAAAAGCCAAACGGAATGAAAAATAATTCAGAGAAAATCTGGAATCTGATCTTTATTGAGAAGTTCATACATGTTAAAAGAAATCACTGACAGATTAAAAAGACAACCCACAAATTATATAAAACAATCTTCCTAACAATCATTCTGACCAAGGTCTTCTATCCAGAATGAATAAAAGGAAAAAAAAATATTAGGATCACAAAATTTAGAAACTCAATCCAACAATGGGCACCCACGGCTCAAACGAAGACAAACAACTCAAAAATAAATCCCTGAAAAAAATTTCCATATGACTTCTTATTCAAGAAATACAAGTTAAAACAACAATGAGATTCCATCTCACCCAGAAAGAAAGACTATCATGTAGAAATGAACTAGTAACAAATGTGGCTCAAGTGACAGGAAAAAACAACACTTCTTTGCTGGTAAGAGTGCACACTACTAGTACAACCAACATGAAAACGAATGTGGAGACTCCTCAAAAAAAATAAAGACTGAAAATCCTATTCAACCCAGATCTTCTCCTCTGGATATTTTCCTAAAAGAATTAAAAACAGCATGCAATAGTGATGTAAGTGAACTTATATTTGTAGCAGCATAATTTGTCATAACCAAATCTTGAAAACAAACAAAACGCCCCTCCCCGGAGGAATGGATGAAAAAGATGTGGTATTTTTTTATTCAACAGTCTTACTCAGCTATAAAGAAAGACATAATTGAGGCCTTTATAGGTGTATGGATTCAACTATAGGCTACACTCATAAATGAAATAAATTAGATCCATATTAGTAAATATCATATTGTCTCCCTAGTGAAAGAATATGAAAGAATATTTGTTTGTTTGTTTGTTTTGCGAACCAGGGATTGAACTCATGCCCTTGCACTTGGCAGGAAAGTACTTGCTCTACCACATTATCTCCCAGCCCCAGAATCTGAAAGAATAAATAAAACCTCAGAGGTATAACAGATATAGATAAACAGAAAGAAACCAAACATAAGATTTGATTATTGAAGATGAGGGAAAGGAAAACATATGGGAAAAGGGAAGAGGAAAATCATGGCAATATACATGCAGCATGGCTGACAAGGTTGTACTTATAATTTCCACCATTTTTTTTTGAAAATAGCAGTCAGTGTTTGAAGTTTTCACTTTGACTAACTGTATACTGACATCTGTGATCTAAGCAGCTACATGGCACACAGTAATATATAATACAAAAACCAGTTGGATACCTCTCATCTTGGACTAGTCTTCTAAATGTGTACCATTTCTACTGCATTATCAGTTATTATTATATTCTATTTAAAATAACTTTTTTTTTGTCTTTTTGAGACAGGGTCTCGCTATGCAGTTGAGGCTGGCCTTGAGCTCACTTTTGTAGCCCAGGCTGGTATTGAACTCGCACCGATCCTCCTGTCTCAGCCTCCCGAGTGCTGGGATTACAGGCGTGAGCCACCACGCCCAGCAAAATAACTTTTATAAAAATTAAAAATTAAAAAAACAGCAAAAATAAGGTTTATTGAAAGAAAGCATTAATATTCAATTATTTGTCCAATCCTGCATAGCTACCCATGTTAATCTGAGCAACCAATCTGATGATAAAAAGTAATGTAACAATCATTTTAAGCTTCTATTCTTACTTTTAAAATTCATCACATATGTAATGTTACATGTTACCCTGTTTCTGTGTTTGTTTCTGCTATTTGATTTTGTGCTTTAAATTAAATTAAAAATTTACATATTTTGAAAGGAATTATTTGGTGGGATGAAGAGGTAGCTCAGTCATCTCAGATTCTACCTGCCAAGGACCAGGACCCAGGCTTAATCCCTGGTACCTAATGCCGTGCCAACCCTGGCAACCTGGGAATGTCTTGTGAGTCCCAAACCCAGGCAGGCTGCCACATGCCTGTGATCACACTGCCGAGAAGACTAAGACAGAAGGATCACTGAGTCTGAACTTTGTAGTGAGACCCCATATGCCATGAAAAAATGAATAAAACTTAAAAAGAAATAAAAGCAAAAATTTTCAGTATAAGCGTTCAAATTTTATATATATATATATATATATATATATATATATATATATATATATATATATATTCCCTTCTTCCCTTTTTTCTTTTATGCTTTTAGTCATTCCAGGATTTCCTTCTCATTGAACTAATTCTTGCCCTTTCACAGTATCTATTTTACCTTTCATATTTTATTTACTCTTTCATGTTCTCATACTAGTGAAACCACATGATGTTTGCATAGGTGTATCTGATTTATTTCACTTGCCAATATTCCCTGATTATATCCATTTATCCACAGGGCTCCAATATACAGTTTTATAGGTGAGGGATACCCATTGTGTAATTCCTGGACCTTCCATCCCAGCCCCACCTAGAGATCTCAATCATCGGGTAATTGAGACTGGGTATGGTGGTGCTGCCTGTAATCCCAGTTCTTGGGAAGCTGTAAATAGGCAATCACTAGGAGTCCAGTCGAGAAATGGTACCCTGAACATGCTGTAGACTCTTCCTTAAAATATAAATAAATAAATAATACTCCATTGTGCAAAAATACAACATCCTTTTTTTGTCCCTCCCTCAGTTGGTGGAGATTTGGTTTGTTTAGAGCAGACATTCATGTCTTGTTCTTAAGTTTAGAGTAAGAATTTCAGTTTTGACCATTTTTTTATGTTGTCTCTGTTGGTTGTAATTGATGGGTTTTATGAGATTGTGACAAAAATAATCTATTCTAATCTTTTGTTAGGTTTTTAATTATGAATGAGTGTTGGAATTTGTCAAAAGCTTTCCCTGCATCTATTGAGATAATTATGCTTTTCCCACTTTGCTTCTGTTGGTAAGGTGTATGACATTTGTTGATTTGCACATTTGAACCATTCCTACATTCCTGGATGAATCCTACCTTTTAATGATGCAAATATTGCTGATTTGCCGCATTCTGTTTGCTACTATTATACTGAGTATATTTTCCACCTATATTCATTAAGCAGACTGGCCTGTATTTGTCTTTCATGATTTCATCTTTCTCAGACTTTGGTATCCTGCTTCCAGGAATGCGTCAGGGAATCATTCTTTCCTTTAAATTTCATTAAAGAGCTTGAGAAAAATTGGCATTAATTGTTCTCTAAATTTTTTGTATAATTTAGGAGTGAATTTATAAAAATATGAGCTTGCCACTGATGGCAATTACATATTTAATTACATATTTAATTCCAAGGACTAATATTGGACTGTTTAGATTTTTTCTGTTTTCATGATTCAGCCTTGGCACTTAATATATATTTAGGAATCTGTCCTTTTTTCTGTTTTTTCTATCATAGAAGCATAAAGTTTTTCAAAGCATGCATCCATGGTATTTTGAATTTAGACAGAATTTGTAATGATTACACCTCTTTCATTTCTGATTGCATGAATTTGAGTCTTTCCTCTTTTTCCTGGATAAGTTTGGCTAAGGGTTTATCAATTTTACATATTATTTCAAAGAATCAGTTTAAATTAATTAATTCTCTGTAGCATTTTCTTAGTCTCAATTCTGTTAATTTCTTCTCTGATATTTATAACTTCTTCCCTTGCATAGACTTTGGACTTGGGTTTCTCTTCCTCTCCTAGAAGCTTATGGTGCAGCATTAGGTTTTTTGCTTGTGCCCGTTCTGTTTTTGCTTTCTGTGTGGAATTCACCCCTGTAATTTTTCTTCTTCACACTCCTTTCATCGCCCCCCACCTGTCCAAGGTTAAAGCAATAATGCTCAAAAGAGATTTTAAAAAGCCTATTACCTATTTATTAGGGGAAAACTTCAACAACAGGAGATAACTATCCTCAATATATATGCACCAAATACAGGAACACCAAACTATATAAGACAAATATTAGTAGACATGTAAAATCAAATTAGCAATAACACAGCTGTGATGGGGGAATTTATTGCTGGGACAGATATCCTACATGCAAGTTTAGGGCTGCAAAGTTTTATTTAACTCACAGTTCCTGGAGGTTTAATAGTTTAAGGAAGTATGAATTACATAGCAAGACCTTGAGACACTGTGCTACCATGCCCAGGATCAGCTCCATAAATCAAAGAGAGGTGACCAAACCTTGAGCATAGGTGGGGGAGGCACGTGCTGTCAGTTTAACAGTTCTGCACCTCCCTGGCTCTGCATCTAAACCCCACCCTGGTCTCCTGTCCCCACCCTTTGAACTATGTGCTTGACAGCTCAATGATTTCCATGAAGTTTGGGGGGACAACTAGATATAAACGATACAATTCTGCACATTCTGCACATTCTGCCCCTGGATGCCCAAAGTGTCATGTATATCCCTTTCTTCAAAAGGCATTTTAGTCCATCTCTAAGAGTTGTCTAAGTCCTAGCAGTTTCAGCATTGCTGAAAAGTCCTAATCCCAGATCTGTCCTCCAAGATCCAAGGCAAACTCTCAATTGTAAACCTCTGTACAAATAAAAAGTTAAATACATAGAACATTCAAAGGCACAAGTTAGACATTACCATGCCAAAAGTTATGGCAGGATATAAAATACTGTGGCCAAAATAAGTCCAAAATCCAGCAGGGCAAATATTAAGTTCTACAGTTCCATGTGGAATATCCAAAGTAATCTGTGGAAAATCATGAGCTCCACGTGGCTCCACCCCTATGGCACTCTTGGTGGTAGATCCCATAGCTTCTCTCTTAAGCCAGCTTTGCTTCCTCTTTGTAGTTTTCCTCAGATAATCCATGTTCCTGGCTTTTCCAAGCTTCCAGGGTTTCCATGTAGTAGGCTTCTCACTCACAGCTTTACACACTTCCCTCTCAGTGGCCCACTGCCTGACCTCCTAGCTCTTCTTCTGAAATTGAGATGGAAGCCTTCTTAGCCTCAGAACTATTACATTTTCCATTTACCTAATACCAATGGCACTTGGATAATGCCAAGGGCTGCTGGCAACTGGAGAAGTAGCCAGGCTTCCTTCTCCCTTAGCTGTACCGGTCGAGTCCCTGGATTTCTGAGCACTCCAAACTTGATTCCAAGAAATAAATTTATGCTAATGCCATTCTGTGATCTGGTGTGGCCACCACCTCCATTCTGGAACCTGGTGTGACTGCTGCCTCCACTCTGGAACATGAGGTTCTACAGCTTTCTTTTCAGAGCAAAGTCCCTCATGCTTGGTGCTCTGAAACTGCAAAGTGTGAGGACATTCCACCTTCTGTGATACCCTCAGGACATCTTTACTATTCTATTCCTCCTGGGCAATAGAGATTTCAGCTCTATCTTTGTTGTCTACAGCCTTGCTGGTGTTTTCTTTCTGGACAAACTGTCAACATTTTAAATCGTTTCCCTGAGCTCTTCATTCTCAGCATATATTTGGCTAATAGCCTCCAATGATAATTATACCACTGCCCCCATATTTGACTGCTTTGAGATTACCTTTGAAAGATTAATTGTCCTCCATGTTTAATCTCCATCTCAGGCAAATTCTCTGGATATGGGCAATATTCAAACTTTCTGCCAACACCAAACACAAATTATCTGGAGTTCAAGAACAAATGCAGTCCTTATACCAGCAGAAACTTCCCTAGCCTGGTCTTTACAGGCATGGTTCCTATCAGTTTTCTGGTCTAAGCTCTAACCAGAATCTCCACTACAGAGAGTCTGAAGCTCTTTCAGTGCTTCTCTTGTGGGCAACATCTCCAATCTTTTCCTGTCTCTTCCTATAAACCATTCCCAAAAGCTTGTAATCAAGATGGTCAGATTTACTACAGCAATGGCTCCATTTCTCTGGTACCAAATTCTGTGTTAGTTACTCTCATTGTTGGGACAAATACCCAACATGCAAGCTTAGGGATGAAAATATTTTTTTTAGCTCACAGTTACTGGATGTTTCCCGTTTTAAAGCAGTCTGAATTACATAGCAAGACCTTGAGACACTGTGCCACCATGTCTAGGATGATCAGCTCCATACCTCCAAGAGGGGCCACCAGACCTGTGTAGGGGGATGGGGGAGGCACATGCTGTCAGTTTAATAATTTTGCATCTTGATCACCCTGCCCCTAAATCCCCACCTGGGTCTTCTGGTCCCATCCAGTGAGCCACGTCTTGACAGCTCCATGATTTACATGAGGCACTGTGGAGACAACTAGATACAAACCATAACACAAATATCATACAAAGAAACCATCAGTAAGAAAATTACAGAATCAAACCAAACTTTGTGAAGAAATGGATTTAGTAGATGTTTACAGAATGTTCCATTAAATGACACCAAAATACAGATTTTTCTCAGCTGAAAATGAGATGCTCTTTAAAATAGACCATCTATTAGCACAGAGAACATGCTTAAGTTAAAACAAAAAAAAGAAATTTTCTTATGTATATTACATGACTGTAGCGCCATAGGAAATTACTGACAAAAGAAACTGCACAAGCTCTATAAACACATAGAAATTAAACATCCTCCTGGGCAACCAGTAAGTCACAGATGAAATCAAAGAAGAAATTAGACAATATCATTGCAATTTTTAAGCTTTCTTAAGCATTTCATTGCCATACCTAATGCAAATGTGTGCACACACACACACACACTATGTGTGTGCACTATTACAATTGTAATTTTAACTTTAAGTGATTATACTGATTAGTCATACATTATTTAGTTGAAAACATGGGATTCTTTGGAGGCATTTTGAATAATCTATGTAGTTAAGTGATTTAAATTGATATTTGTTCACAGGAGGTTAATATGTTTAATTAATATATTTCAAAAGTTTAACTGGAATTTTTCCCTAATTATATTTTCATATCATTGGAAAAGTAATTTCTTTGTAATATGAATACATAACCAATTCAATGAATTAAAAAAAACACTAAGTAGCCAGGTGTGGTGGTGCACACCTGTAATCCCAGCACTTGGGAGGCTGAGGCAGGAGGATCAGTGCGAGTTCAAAACCAGCATGGGCTGCCAAAGTGAGCTCAAGGCCAGCCTGAACTGCATAGTGAGACTCTGTCTCAAAAAGACAAAAAAAAAAAAAAAAAAAAAAAAAACACTTAGTGCTATATAATGGCGGGAGGCAAAAAAAATCTGACTCTCCCAAACAGAAATATATATCTTAATATCAAGCACTCATTATGCCAAAAGTTCTCATAAAATACATAAAGATGACTGGAAATAGACTATGGAAAAAGATGTATAAAATATGCATTTGAAATATTGTAATGGAACTTACTTCATTTTAAAATAATCACTTATACCATATTAAATTATAATGTTAATTTTATTTAAACTCTGAAAGTAGAACCATCCAATTTTTTTTTCTCAAAAAAAAAAAAAAAAAAAGATACTATATTCTAGGGTTAATGAAATTATTTTGTAAAGGTATTGAAAGCTAGGGTCATTATGTTCTTATTTACAATCATTTTTTGATAATAGACACCCTGCTAATTTTGACTGTTTTTTGCCCAGATTTCATTGACATTTTTTTTCTTGTTTCTGTTTATATTTAAGAATGTTATACTGAGAATATTGTGGTTCAGTTTTCAAATATTTTCCAAAGTGCTCCTGTGTTTGGAAGGTAATTGAATCATCAGCCACATTTATCAATGGATCATCCATTGATAAATCCATTAACTGACTGTGCTATCAGGAGTTGGGGCTTGACAGGAAGCAGGTCACCTTGTGATGTAGAAGTGTACAGGAGTATATTTAGGTCCCTGTCTCTTAACTTTTCTCTATGCTTGTGGTTGCTATGTGTTGCATACCTTCCTTTACTGTGCCTTTCTCACTTGAAATGTGTACTGACCCTATTGAAACCATAAGCCAAAGTTACTCTTCCTTACTTTAAACTACAGTTGTCATTTAACTTCTCCCAGTGATGGGAAAGAAACTAATTCAGAGCCTTTATGCAAAGTGAACTTGAAAGGACATGAAATCTTTGCTTCACAATTTATTCCCCAGTGATCTTGGCAGATGATTCAACCACATGGTCTTCCTCCGGTCCTAGGCAGGCTTGCATTTTCTGCTATTGCAGAAGTTGCTGGTATAGATGCCTATAGAATGAGGAAAAGTAAAAGTCAGTGTATATACTTTACTTTTAAATCACAACCAAGCACTTTAAGTAAAATATTTGTAGTGTAGTTTTCATTTGCAGTGTGGAAATATATCAAACGCAATTTCAAAGAAATCTAGAAGATATATTTTTAAACTTCAGATGAAGCATTTTCTTTGTATCAAAATTTTTTTCTTCATTTTCATAGAATCCTTAAATAACTTTCCTCTAATTTTACTTGTCTTGTGTCAACCTTGTCTACTCCCATGTCTGTTGCTGAGTGTTTACATTTCTCTGAAGATTTTTCAGCAGCCTTTCCTGTCTTTTTCCTCAGTCCCTATATAAATAGATTTAAAATTGTGTTTGGGAACTTGCTCAAAATAAAGAATGTCTCATCCTGCCACAGGCTTTCCTAATATTCCAAGCAGGACCATACATGGAATGCAGCTATTGTTACTTTACTCAACACTTGGTTTTCAACCTAGGGCCTTGAACATCTGGGCAAGCCCCCTACTGCCAAGTTCCTTCCCTCTCTCTATTTTCATATAGTTTCCAGTGATTTTGAAAATGACACAGTAAATAACAATGGGGCATTCGACCATGGATTTAATAGTAAGGCAAATCTGTAGTGCTGTTTTTCAGCCTTTTCGACTACATTGTATTTAATTTGCCCTACACGGTCTCCTTATATTTCCCTTTATATCTTCTCCTTTGTCGTTCGGTTGAATTTCTCATTAGTTCACTGAACCTACAGTGCTTTAATGCTGGATTGCGCTGCACATGCACAGTTGTTTGAGTTATCGTTCCTGTGTATCCCACTTGCCTGACCTTCGCTGGGAGGTACTCTTTGCTCTGAAGTCCAGTGGTATTCATCATCATATGATTCCTACCATATCGAACTAGTGTGAGTTTTCTCTGAATTGCCTTGTGAGAAGAGGGTATTTTGTGTCCTTTTCAGTTTTTATTCCGTGAAAAATAGTGTATCTGAGATCAGCTATCCCTGTAATATTACTAAGTTTCCTGTATCACGCTCTATAATGCCTATTCCTCCATGGGACAGCAGAGAGGGCAATCCACTCTTCTGAGGTGCAGATCATGCCTCTGTTTTAGCATTTAATGCTTAGGGATTCTCATTTTGCAGAAAATGTCTGCTTCAGTGTTCAATGTTTCTGGGTTATCCGAGATTTCTAGGAATTATTTGTACTACCTTTGAGTAGAAAGCACAAATCCATGATTAATTTCACTTTCTCTCTCAGTTATTTGCATATATTGTGACTGAAATTCACAATATACCAACTTGCACTCATTAAGAGATACTTAGCAGGTTAGTAAAACACAATTCTCTGTGTGTGTGGGTGGGGTGGGTGGGTATGGGCGTATGTGTGTAGATGACTGAGGATAGAAGACTCATTCTGACTATGGACAGCAGCCAAAAATATGCTCATAGCCTGAATAGAATACAAAAGAGAGAGAGGAAGGAAACGGCCATTTTTTTTAAGAACCCCAACCTTGTTTCACAGGAGTGACTCACTGGCTCGTCTTCAGTCATTACTCCCAAGTTTCATTAGTCTTCCAGTTCAGAGACCCACAGGCACCCCTCCATGGAGCTTCCAGGCTATTGAGCTCAGACCGGTGATGTATTCTTGATCCTTCTTATTCTGTGGGCTTCACATTCTTGGGCTTCATACCACCTGGGTTTCTCAGCCACCTGGGATATTGATGGACACCGTAGACACTCCTGCCTCCCTACATATATTTTCTACTTCTAAATTTCTAACCAATACAATATCTTGATAATATTCTATACTATTGTTATATAAATATTAAAATGGCAAAAGTTCTGTAAACTAAAGTACAAGGTTTCAGAGTAAATCCTGAGGAGACCTGACTGGCCTTGTCACATACAAAAGTTTCACTTTTTGTTATATAGGTCTTTCTTTATCTTGGTCTTAACCATCCAACAGAAAAATTTAACTGTGATGTATACAAAATAAAGGCATATCAATATACTGAGTTTTAAAAGGTTGCAGTCAACAGCTTCTGACATTGCCAGTTCTACTGATAACCCACTACTATTATAGACTGTTGAACTATTTGTGCAACTCTTTTTTCTTACTTCTGTGAGAAGAAAGAGTTGTACTAACAGTGTTTAGAAAAGTTATCCTACCTGCATCTTGTACTCTAAGCAACTACTAGGAAGACAACAATAGGCACTGTATGAACCATTGTGGTTGTCCTGTTAACCCATTCTGAAACGGTCTCTTCTTTATTTCTTTCTCATTAAAATTAATGAAATAAAATAATAAATAATGAAATATATAAGGCCCTATGTGTCAAGTGTGAGTGTATAACTGTTGGAATCTCATATCCACAAGAAGTTCCCAAAGAACTTTAGTTTCCATTAGCTTCCCACACCCCTCAGGAGCAGAACTGGAAAGACAGCTCTAGAGGCTCCACTGCGCTTCTGCAGGGGTAATTTCCATCTCATCTTGATGGTGGTCTGCCATGTTTCATGGTCTGTGAGCAGCTGTCAAATCTCCAATACACTGTTTATTTGCTGAAGTTTATGAGTAAATTCTGCTGACAAGAAACATTTTTTTTAAATGCAGAGAACAAGTGTTCTGGCCACCTGTGGTATAATCACTACTGAAGCAGTGGCATTATGGATGGGCTTCTTTTCCTTGTTTTTGCATCAACAGTGGAAGGAGAAACAGGAAAGTACTTAATTTATACTCTATGAGTGTAAACTTCAACACTTTCTCAGTAAAGCTACCCATCTTCACATCATCCAATGAACCTGTTTTTTCTCTTGTCCTGTTTTGTATCAGTTACAAGAGAAGCTCAAGGCTTTCTGACAACTCCAGTCTCCCTTATTTGAATTTCCCTGTAGCTTTACATAGCCACTTTTTGCTCACACAGAGTTGAGATATGGAATATCTCTGCCCTCCCGAGGGTGAAAAACTCATGCCCATGTGGAGTTGTTAGCTTCAATCACATCCCTGTTTCTTCTTCTCTGTTGACAGAGAGAAGATAGGTTATCTGCATGGCCCACTGGAAATTCTGTGTGTTCTTTTGAGTCAGCTTTTGGCTTTTCCATGAATGAAATCTCTAGCACAGAATGAATGTGGATGTCAGAGCTTATACAAGACACAGAAAATTTTAACAATATTAAAGAACAAAGCAAGATTTTTGTTTTGGTCTTTTTGAGACAGGGTCTCACTATGTAGTTCAGGCTTGCCTTGAGCTCAATTTTATAGCCCATGCTGGTCTCGAACTCACAACAATCCTCCTGTCTCAGTCTCCCAACTACTGGGATTATAGATGTGGACCACCATGTCTGGAAAAGAACTTTCTATGAAATTGGGGAAATGAAATATTAAATGCATACATAATTTTGTGAGCTTCAGGGCCCATTCTTTTGGCTTAGAGCTTCCAGTAGTTCCTATACTATGCAGTTAAACTCAGAGTCCTTGCTTAGATTCATAAGGCCTTACACTTCTGATACCCACAACTCCTCTTGCTCCAGTCCTCAACGCAAATTCTCCTATTTGAGGGCTTTCACATCTTTCCTCTTTCTGAAAGTAATTATTTCTAGGTCTCCCACAAGCTTGTGGCACCTTTAAATCTTTTGCCAATGCAATATTCCATGGAGCTCTCTACAAGTCACTCACTCTAACCTTGAAATTCTGTCTGATACCTGGTGTCTCGAAGCCGCCTGTCCTGATTCATTCATCATTTCTGTGCATCAGTTTCTATGCTAAAATGTGATTCACTGTTTTGTTTGCTCAGTACTTTTCTCTTCTTAAAGGAAGAATGATTGTCTCTCTTTGTCAGTGATTAATTTTATGCCTGTAACTTACAGCCCTATATATACTTTGCTGGATAAATAAACTGAAGGATTTACAGAGACATGGAAACATTACATTTATATCTTCCATTTCTTATCTTTATGAGCCAAAAGCATTTATCAGATGTTATATGTGCCTGTGCCTTTTTTTTTTCTTGGTGTACCTATTCTACTTGTGACTCATTAGCAGAAAGCCATGGGTTCTTTGAAGCTGCTGATAAGCATAAATTAAACCAACGGATGATTCTCAATTTAAAGCATGTAACACCAACTGGATATCACATGCGATTATAATTGCCTATATAGTACTGAAAATATAAGGCTTCTGTAATAAGTACATTGTCCTAATCCTCAGTAGTTAGTGTGTATACAAACCATACGTAAATGCCTTGAAATTTCTTAGCAACTTACAAGCATGCATTAGTGTACCCTCAATGTTTAATTTTGCTTTTGAAAAAGATGTATGTTTTATATGTTACTGTTAATATTGCCTTCCATCTGATTTTTTTTTTTTTTTTTTTTTTTTTTTTGGTTCCATCTGATTTTATAAGATATTTTTATATGTGGATTGATAGATATGATAAACAAATTTATTCCACAGTTTGTTAATACTCAGAATACAGTAATTTCCACTTATCACAGTGGTGAACCCAAAGGATACACACCATATGAGGTGGAAATTGGCTTCCTATCAAGTTGATAATGGACTCATTGCAAACTATTGCTTATGGTTAGTTTCATTACATAATCTGAGTTATTAATCTGAGGTCTTCTATAATCAAGCACAATGAATATTTTCCAAGTTTCTGCTATACACTTCCTAAAATTATAATGAAGCACAAAAATAGGTGGAAAAAAGTGAATAATGAATAAAAATTTCATCTGTTATTTATGCATAAAATTGTATAAATTTCACCAAATATCTTCAGACTGAAATCTGTTGCCAAGCTACAATGCATGCGTGCGTCGTCTTTTGTTCTAGAACCACAAAAGTTTGAAACAAGTATTTTATAAAATAGAAATAAACTTAAAAAGCCAATATATTTGGCTGGAAGTACACTGAGGTACAGACAATTGAAAACAGAGAGAGATCTCTAGATTTGCAGGTTGACAGTTCAATCAAACATAAATTACATATTTGTCCAAACTTTAAACAGTATTCCACTATTAATTATAACAATAAGGAGCCTTAATATAAGATTGAAAGATTGACTTAATTAAAACTTTTCTTACTTTATCTTAAAAACACAATTTAAGTGCATTTTTAAAACACTGTCCTCACACCAATATGGCTCCATTATTGTTCAGTTCCACTAATACTGATTCCTCTGGTCTAAAACATGCATACTGATCAATGATTATAAGTATTTCCTTACTTCTGGTTGTTCTCCACATGCGGTTAAACTGGCAGAGTGAATTTAGTGTGACAAGTATAATATTAGGGAATTCTATGTACATTTAAATAAACCCATCCTCATCTATCCCTTAAGAAAGTAAATAGAAATGTATCTTTAAATGTATTATACATTTTAGGGTCCCAGCAGGATGGCTCAGTGTTCTAAAGCGCCTGCTTAGGAAAGCTTGGGTGGCTGCAGGGACCTCGGTTTGAACCCTGGCACCACATGCTGCGCCAACCCTGCCCTCAGGGCAGGCTGAGCCAGCCATAAAAATAAATAAATAAACAGAATGTCAACAAAATAATTACAACTTAAAAAAAATTCAAGAAATATCATGTACAGGCACACGTTCCCTATGATGAATGTGATCATTGGGTATATCTAAAGTGTACCAATAAATTTTAAAAAATAAAAATAAATAAATGTATTATACATTTTATAAAATGAAAATAAAACTGATCACGTCATACATAATTTGACAGTTTCCCTCTTTAATTTTGTTAAGATTTCATGTGCTCCTGTAGGCTAAAAAAGCAATGTATGGATGTGTAATTACGTACATACATATGTACATACATAAAAAGCAATGTATGGATGCCTGAGTAATTCCCTTACATTTGAGTACCTGTAGTATGTGGGTGTAAATTGTCTCTCATTGTCCTTTATATTCAGAATAGCATATCTAAAGGTTTCTCATGTTGCATAAAATTTTAAAATTGGAGAACTTTCTGATTTTCCTGAAATATTACCCAACTGATATAAATTGTGCGCATATATATAAGCCAGAAACCATAATTGTTATAAAATAATCCCTCAGTCCGGAGCCTGGGTTGTAACAAAAGCAGAGCATGAGCCCTTCTCTTCTTATGCTTCTATTCTCTTGTCTAATGAGGAATTCTGCGCGGGTCGCTCCAAAACTTGCACAAAGTGCAGGTCCCTCACTTGTATATGAAGCCATAAACAATATACTGGTTTCTTTTATACGCTTTGGGAGCACTGTAAAATCTTTACTAAATTCACCCAGACAGATCAAAACATAGTGAAAGAAAATAACACTCACTACTTCAGAAAACTTTCTATACAAGGACACAATCATTTTCTAGTCATACACTCACTTACCCCAACAGTCAGGATGGGATTTACCCTTTCCTGATAGTTTTAGAAATGAGATCACACTATGTATCTATGCTCTCTTATGCATAGTAGTTTTTACATTTGTAATAATCTCATGGTTAATCATTTCAGTCATTCATATCTTACTCACCATCTTCTGCAAGGTATTAGATCATCTTCATTATTAATCTTTCACCTTTCAGCTTCAAGTCCATCATTCTTTGTACCACTGTGTGCTGGAAGAGAGACTGAGACCTGTAGATATTTCCTCTGTGCCAACTACTCTGTCTTAGCTTTGTGAGAGAAGATACCATAGGTGTCTTCTCAGTGCCTAAGGAAGAAGAAATACTTTTTGTTAATTTTCACAGACTATTGCTAGACATGCAGAAGACTGGACAGGGTGACACGCGACGCAGTGCTTCTCCTTGGAGCAGCCCTGGAAGCTCAGCTCTGGCCAACATTGTAGAATGAGTGTCATCTTGGACAGCTATTGCTTTGGTGCTGGGACAGGTAACTTTCATGACAAAGTTAAAATCTTAGTGCTGGTAAAAGAACACATGGATTTTGCTAGTGCTCTAAGTGTCTGCCTCTTTCAACATTCAACTTTAAAAGTAGTAACAGTCCCAACATTTCTCTGAATATTTCACTATGGTATTATTCCTAAGTGATCGACTCCATTTTCTCTGTCCAAATTATTTACATGTTGTTTTCATTGCCTGCCAAGCTAGGATAAAAAGGCTAGATTAATAACCTAAAGAGGATAAAATCAAAGGTCACACAAAGATCTATGAGACAGTGGTTGTAAGACACTCAACATTAGACAACAAAAGATTGATTCTTGGAGATGAGAACCAAAGCATGATGAACACTATCGGCCTACTCAGATGAGCAACTGAGGTCATTTGCACATGCTGTGAAAGGCACAGATTAGGGCAAGAGTCCTGGGAGTCCAGGATGGGAACCGTGCACAGCTCACAGGAACAGAATAGGGAAGAGCCTGAAAATTAGCCAACTCCTCCTTGTGTATTTATCAAAGCTTCAATGCCTCAATCCATCTGAAGAGAATAGCTGGGGCTACAGAAAGAACAGCTTAAAAGGGTGAAATTAAACATTTCTTAAAATTTATACAAGGACAGGTGTAGTGCACTTTCTGTCTACCATGCAGTACAATCTAAATTTTCAAGATATAGGAAAAAGGGCTTCGGATGATCTTCCCGACTTAGTGTGTAAAACTACACCTTCAGTGTCACTGGCTGAAAATCACCTAACATATCGCAAATCAACATCCAAGAGAGTTGCTCTATTTCCTTGTGACATAACTTCCTCCTGCACAAAAGGGGAAGAAGATTACCAGGATCTCCTTAGGACCATTTAGACAAAAATACTTAGAGCAAAGTATAATAAAAGTTAGAATGTCAGATATCTTATTAATGATGAACAAATACACAAGGAAATAAGTAAACAAAAAAGAGGAGAAATCCCATAAAACAACCCAAAATTAATATTGATGTTAGGATCACTAAATATAAACCTTGAAACAGTGACGTAAAATACAGCATGCTGCTTTTTTTTCAAAATATTTAAGTGAAACTGAAAGTTGCAAGGAAAATTATTACTTCAGTGCTGCAAATTATGGCTGATAATGGAAGTTTTCAAAGATAAAAACAAGAGAAGAATTATGGTGAAAGGAAAGACTGAGATATTGAAGGAAAGATGGCAAAATCTACATAAAAAAATATCATAGGAAAATAATTTAAGCGATGTGAATGAGCATCAATTTGTTGTGGATAAATTTTGAGCAAACCATTGTACAAAATTAGATTGCATAAGGAGGAATGAAGTGGAAAAATTTGAAAAATATTTTTAAAAATTATAGCTGGGTGTGGGGACCAAGCCAATAATCCCAGCACTTAGCTGAGGCAGGAGGATCAAGGTGAGTTCGAGACCAGCCTGGGCTGTAAAAAGGGAGCTCAAGGTGGCCTGAACTGCATAGGGAGTCCCTGTCTCAAAAAGACCAAAAATAAATAAATAAATAAATAAATAAATAAATAAATAAATAAATAAA
>PVJA010040241.1:0-18574 GCA_004027025.1 Myocastor coypus | reverse complement strand
GGAGGGAATGAAAGAGAGGAAGAGGAAGAAGGAAGCAGATCAATTGATAAGTCAAATGAAAAGGAAATAGGTAAAGAGAAATTATTCAAGCATAGTAAGAACTTCAATTTTCCCCTAAAGTCACTGGGAAAGCTATGATGTGTTTCAATGTGGAAATGAGTTTTCATGACCCCTCAGTATAATATGTGTGATGGTCCAACCCCTAAGGTTGCTGTAACCAAAGAGAACAAAGACTGATTTGTAGCTTTGGAAGCAGAGTTTATATTCATTAATGTTAATGCTTTTTCAGGCAGCCTCACATTTAGAAGAGTACAATGAAATGCTTGGATTAATATTGAAGTGGATCGAGAAAGCTAAAGTCTTGGTACATGGAAACATTACATGGAATTCTTCAAGCCAACTTCGGGAACAGTACATTTCACATCAGGTAATGTTAGGAAAAATAGTTTTCAAAGAGTGACATGGATCAATTTGACTACTCACAAAATTTAGAGGGCCATGATATAAACATTTGTAGATACCAGATCAAAAGAATGCTGATTTTTCTGGCTTAACAGAAAGTAGATATCCATGAGATTTTATGAGTCGATCTATAAACTATGATAATGTCCTCTATTTTCCCTACATCTTTGTCCAATACCAAAAACAATCCACTTTACATGATTACTTTTTCAAGTTTTTAAAAACAGTTATATGCAGGGAAATTTTATAAAGTGATGCAAGAAAGATTACAAGCTTCATTCACATCACTCAGTCTGAGAAAGAAACTGAACTCTGCCATTAGGGACTATGTGATTTAGAGCAAAATATTTTGCCTCTTTTAATTCTGTCTTCTCATTTCTGAAGTGGGGGAGTGAATAGTAGTCACACATCAGACAGGAACATCAAATGGCTTCATGTATCTCCAAACATCTGGCAGGCACAGGTGCTCCATAGGAGTTCCCTGTCTCCTTCCTGCAGCTTTCTGCTGCTGCTTGGCTCTGTCCTGAGCCTTCCAGGGCAGGGCAGGCTCAGCGGAACAAATAATGAGTCCATATCACATGGCAACGATGTTACTTCATTTCCTCTGAAGTTATGTGACAAAAATACTTCTTTTGCTCACCCCAGGCAGGAAACTATTTCATCCCATGTAACCATGGCTTGAATTGGATATAGATATCTAACAGACTACTTACCTTTCAACAAAATATAGCTTGACTTTTCTTTAGGTTACCTGGATATCCTCCAGCATTCTGGGATTTCTTTATTATATAATTTATGTGTGTGCATCTTCTCTGTAATCCCCTTTTCCTGTCCAGTGGACAGAGTTCTGCGCTGCTCTCTTCCAGGAAAGCTTTGACAGTGCCTGATGTGGCCCCACATCCACAGTCTTCTTTCGTTAATCAATCTGAACCACTCCCATGACGCCTGTCTTACAGCTTCGATTGTTTGGAGCAAGAAATGCTTAGGCATTAATAGACAGACTTCCCTGACAATCGACTTGTAAATAATGAAACACATCCAACCTCAGTAGAAATCTAAAAGTAAAAATTTAAGGAAACAGCTGGGGAATAGCTCACTGATCTAAGCACCTGCCTGGCAAATGAAAGGATCCAGGTTCCATCTCTGGTGCTGCATGCTGTGCAAATCCTAGAACCCCCGGCATGCTAGACCAGCCATAGCAACCGGGCATGACTGCACACACCTGCAATCCCAGTGCTGGGGAGGCTGAGACAGGAGGATCACCATGAATCTAAGCTGCATAGCAAGACCCTGTACCAAATAAATAAATAAATAAATAAATAAATAAATAAATAAATAATTTTCTTTAGTTGTTTTTTTTTTTTTTTTTTTTTTTTTAATTTGAGGGAAAATGAGAGAAAAGATTTTAACTGTTAACATTATTTTTTCTGGAAGCATATACTTTAAAAATTGAGAAAACAATTAACAAAATATATGATGATTGTCAGAAATGTTGATATTTTGACCTATTTATTATGCTTTCTGAACTCTAAGTTAAGGCTATAATCCAAAATGTAAAAAACATTTTATCCAGTATTAAAGCTATAGTGAAATTTTAATGATCTTACTGTCAAATAATATTTCACAGTATTTGTTTTTCTCCTCAGTAAATATTTGCATGTAATATGGTCTTGTTTTTGTTTATGTTTTTAGTTGTTTTTTGCCAACCAAATTGACCCTGGATCCCAAAATTGGACCCAGGACTTTTGTACTTATTATATTTCCAGTCCTTTTATTTATTTTATTTTGAGAAAGGATCTTTCTAAGTTGCCCACACTGGGGTTTAACTTTTGCTCCTCCTGCATCAGCCTCCCAGAATGCTGGGGTTAAAGATGTGTGCCATGATACTTGCTTAATGCCCTTTAAAGTGATCATGAAAGCTTTTTCTTTTCTTTTTTTTAAAGATAGTCCTTCCTTCCTTCCTTCCTTCCTTCCTTCCTTCCTTCCTTGCTTCCTTCCTTCCTTCCTTCCTTCCTTCCTTTAGCAAACAGTTGCAGAGTACTTTCCCAATGTGGGAACTTTGGTTGGCATGTGGAATCCAAAGACTATTCCTTATTCCTGCTTCCATGGAGTGAGAGGAAGGGACAGATAGAGAGGAGATGAAGACAGTCCACTGACCATGCAGACACAGGTCTCAGGGGGTACTCAACCCAGGCGGCCCTGTATTAGAGAATGGTTAAGGAGGCTACTTAGGAAAAGGTGGCATAGGGCTGAGCCCTGAGAAGCACTGTGGCTGACTTGTGGAATGTGCTTTAGAAAAAAGCACATCATCCTGGCAAAATCTTAGGAGTAAGAGTACAAGTACTCTGGTGTCATTAAAACTAAAAAGAGGGATCAGAGATAAAGGCCAAGACATTAGGAAAACACAAACAACAAAAGTCTGTGCCAGTGTGGACTTTATCCTAAAGTCACTCTGACAGACTACTTACCTTTCAACAAAATATAGACTGAATCCTAGGACAAACACTTTGCCTGCAAGTTAGAAGCTCAGGCTTGTAGAGTGAGAACCTCAATCGGCGGAAAACAGTTTATTGGTGGTGAGATGCTAGAAGAGGGGCTCACCATCCTCCAGGCGCTGCACTCCAGTAGAAAATGCAAGCTCCGTCTTGGGAGACTGAGAGAAAATGGACAAAGCGAAGGCGTACCAGGGAGTAAGGAGCTAGAATTCCTGGCGGTTGGATGGAGCTAAAAGAGGAAAGGCACTCCGGACAGTTCCCCGGTTTTGTGACATAGGAAGCTGGGAGATCGTGTTGTGGAACACAGGGCACAAGGAATAGCATACAGCTTAGTGAGATGTGCAAGTTGTCTGAACCTTGATTTATTTTCTGTGAGATATGGGGTGTGGATAGGGAGCTGCCACATGGAGGAGGGTGAGGAGCCGCGTCAGAGCCAAGTACAGTGACTCGCGCACACACCCTGCCCTGTGTGCACCAGGCATGAATTCTAGCCTGTCGCTCTCTCCCGCTCTGTGCCCACCAGTCTTTACAGGACTTCACACTGGTTGTTTGTGGCCCTCTGTACACCTGGCAATGTCTTGAGTATTGACCATTCACTTTAGGCCCTGCTAGAAGAATCTGAAGAAATTTACAGCGATCTGGAAGCAATGTCCGAGAAATTACAGTGCCTTACAAGCGTGTATTGTACAGACAAAATGTCTCAGCAAGTGGCAGAACTGGGACGGGAGACTGAGGAGTTGCGGCAGGTGATCAAAATTCGTATGCAGAGCCTGCAGGATGCAGCCAAGGTAAAAAATAAATCTAAAAAAAAAAAAAAAATATATATATATATATATATATATATATATATATATATATATATATATCACCAAGAAAACCGAAAAGGTAACACTGCTGTAGGGTCGCAGTGCAATGCACTTTCTTGACTATGACAGTCTTCTTCGCCTATGACTGTATGATTCGTACTTGCATGGATTTTGCTCTCTAGGATATGAAGAAGTTCGAAACTGAGCTAAAAAACTTACAAGTGGCATTGGAACAAGCCCACAGCACCCTGACTTCTCCAGAAATTGGGCGCCTGAGTCTCAAAGAGCAGTTATCACATCGACAGGTAAAGAAATAATAATTTATGACAGATGGGTAATGATTGCTTTTTAAAAAATACTTGGTTGTAGAGGCCGGTGAGATAGCTCAGCAGTCTAAAGTGCCTACTTAGGCAACCCCAGGGACCATGGTTTGATCCCCAGCACATGCTACACCAGCCCCACCGCCAGGGCAGGCTGAGCTGGCCATAACATAAATAAATAAAGTTAAAAAAAAAGATTTAATCAATAAATAAATAGATATTTGGTTGTTTCAGGGTCTTACTATGCAGCTCAGACTCAGTGATCCTTCTGCTTTCAGCCTCCCTAGCACTGGGATTATGGTCCTATGCCACCACGCCTGGACTCTGGCCAGCTCAGCCTGCCCTGGGGGCAGGTCTGGTATGGCATGTGGTGCTGGGGATCAAACTGTGGTCCCTGCATTTTTTTTTTTTTTTGTCTTTTTTGAGACAGGGTCTTGCTATGTAGTTGAGGCTCGCCTTGAGCTCACTTTTGTAGCCCAGGCTGGTCTCAAACTCATACTGATCCTCCTGCCTCAGCCTCCCGAGTGCTGGGATTACAGCCTGCTTTTAACTAAGCTTCCCTAAGTAGGTGCTTTAGTCCACTGAGCTATCACACAGACCCCATAAGAACTTACTTCTAAAAAATAAAATAGAATAGCTAGGAAAAAGATTTTCTAAACTGAATGATAGAAGATAGGTATGTTGGGACATGTCTGTAATCCCAGCACTTAGGAGGCTGAGGCCAGAGACTCACTACGAGTTCAGTGCTAGCCTGGGCTACATAGTGAATTCAGAGCCAGCCAGAACACTCAGTGAGGCCTTCTCTAAAAAAAGAAAAAACTTGAGTGATTTCTAGTCTTAGATCTAGATCCACTATTGAGAACCTTATTCCCTGTGATACATTCATAATCTATGATGATGGCTGAGTAGATGTCTTCTGCTGAGGTCCTAAAAGGTGAAGATATTGAACTGCTCGTTGTACTTCCAGCACCTGCTCTCTGAGATGGAGTCACTGAAGCCAAAGGTGCAGGCCGTGCAGCTCTGCCAGAGCGCTCTCCGCATCCCTGAGGACGTGGTGGCCAGCTTGCCACTCTGCCATGCCGCCCTGCACCTGCAGGAGGAGGCCAGCCAGCTGCAGCACTCCGCCATCCAGCAGTGTAACATCATGCAGGCAGGTGCAACTGGCCGGGCTCCCTGCAGCCCACGCCAGCCGAGCCTGGTGCATGAGTCATGGGCAGCTTTTCTTAGCGTTGTGTGGGCTCAGCCATCAAAACACATCCCGACTGCTAAACCTGACACACTGTTGTGGTTATATAAAATGAGGGGATTAAGATGCTATCATTGGGTGGCCCACAAAAGGCTGCCGAAAGCTCTCTAAAAATATGCTTTTGTGAAAACTACCTGTTGGTGATACTTGTTATAAAGAACAACTTGTATAGATTAAATTTATACAGAATCACAGATTTATAACATTTTATTCACCCAATAAAAATGTAGATTTGGATAATATGCATTTACCCTTATGTATTACAAATTTTTAGTATTTTAGAATACTATTTCATCAAATGCATTTTCTTATCAGAGAAATGCAGAGAAGCATAACTTAGTCTCTTCTACTAATAAGAGAAAAAAATATCTAACAAGAAGAAATGACACCATTTACTATGAATCTATTTTCAATGAATATTTACTTCCTTTATCAAAAATGGCATTGGTGGCTTCTCATTAAAACCACCAGTGGCCATTTGCACAGTGCTTTTGACTCCTTGTGTTGCCTTATAACTTCTTAGACGTTTAATTCCTAAGGCTATAGTGGTTATGCACAATTCTTTTACCCCATTTTGCAGCATCTTCCTTTTGTCACTCAGTATTTCTTAGGGGTGGAAGGGAACAATCCTGCTTCCACTTTCAGACCACTGTGTTTTGCCTTCACGACAACACAAGTAAAAGAGAGAGAACCCTAATCACTCAGGTCTTTGAGTCCATCAATCATTCTATCACAGTATTTCACAAAAGAAAGTTTTGGAGTATCTAAGTAAAGAGAATTGGACCATCTAGATTTTTATCCATCCCTTTGTGATTTCCTAAACTCATGGGCAAATAGGAGGTAACAGTGGTTTGGCTGAGAGTCAGCCAGCCACTTAGCCAGTTATCGATCTGCAGAAAGAAAACCCCATGTTCTTGTCTTTCTTCTAAAGGAGGCAGTGGTGCAGTATGAGCAATATGAGCAAGAAATGAAGCATCTCCAGCAGCTTATAGAAGGCGCTCACAGAGAGATCGAAGACAAACCTGTGGCCACCAGTAACATCCAGGAGCTACAAGCTCAGATTTCCCGGCACGAGGTGAGAGAGGAGTGTGGGCAGAAGGCCAGGGGCAGGGAACTTCTGGGGCCAGCAGCTGCATGAGCATGGCCTTCCCTGTCCTGAACGTGTCATTTCCTGGGTATTGCTCTGGCTGTCTTCGCACTGTGAGTGTGGCTTTTGCTGATTCCACAACGGTATAGGTGTTGTTCATGCCATCTCTCAACCAGGACGCACCCAGTCTCCCCTGCCCTCTACACCACTGATATGCTAAAAAATTCAGTATACTAAAGCACAGTCTACTTCCAGATTCCAGGGCCTCTAAGAAAGAGCTATACCAAAAGCTTTACTACACTGCTCACCTGCTTAAACAAAAGGATTTGTTCAAGTTAAAAAGAATATTACATGTCCCTTGAAATCATCAGCCACTTCTGTTCCTTCCACTGAGAGTGGAGAATGGTCTATGGTATCTGTTTCGCAAATTTTTACATTGTTCCAGTCTGCATGTTCTCATTTCCAAAAATGTTTCCTTCTTATTTCTGCAGCATCATGGTGACCCCAGAACCTGGACACTCCTGGTACAGACTTGGTCTCAGAGATCACTGTCTCAGTGTCTGAGCCTCTGGTCACTTATCAGTCAGTGTCCCTTCTGGCCTGTCAACTTCTTCACAGGTCTCATTCACTTTTCCTCTGCTTGTGTGGATCTTAGCACCATGAAATTTGGCAGAAGGGTCTCAGGTCTCTGTGTGAAGGAGAGACGCTAATCTTTCCATCTGTTCTCTCTTAACTTCGTTGTGAGAACTGTTACACTGAAGGAAGTCTCATAGCAAGGTCCTCACAAATGTTGCATTCGTGCACTGCTCCCTCACTGCACTTCCTTAGTTTCTTGATGCTCACATACCAATTACTTATGCTATTTCTTTATTAATGTAAATAAATCCCTCAGTACTTTGCTTCTGCAACTGCAGATATCTATAGCAGTTATTTCTCTTTTGCATTGGTTAAATCAAAAAACATTGCACAAATTTTGGAAAACACTGTTTGCATAATGTACACATGAGACTGTACAGCCTATACCTGTCCTGAAGCTATTTTTACCCCTATTTCATAAGATCTAAAATTTTGTTGCTGTGGTTCTTATATTATGGTCTAGAATATATTTGTATTTTAGCTATAATAACAATGCTTTTTATTAAAGTTTTTATATTTTTTAAGAACAACTCACAAAATTTCACATCTTTTTTAAAAACACTAATCCAGTGAGATTTAGCTGTATTTTTTTAAAAAATATGATCTCTGTTTTATCAGTAAGGAAGCTGAAATGACTTTCTGAGCTCCCAAATCAAGTGGCTGGTTGAAGTTGGGCTCAAAGCCCCCAAACACGATGGCTTTTCCAGGGTAACAGAAACGGTCTGGGCTCTGCTGTTGTACGAAAGAAAGGGAAAGGGGCCTAGGCCTGAGGCCTCAGAGACCTCTCCACAGTAGCTGCCAGCTGGCACTTCCTGGCTCCTGGCTCCGTGATCTGAGCATCTTTGTCACTCTTCTCCCCCAGTTCTAAACGCCATGCAAATATGTGTCAGTTGCATCATGTGACTGTGAGCACATTTTCAGTAAAGAGTGCTGTGGTCCCCCATGAGGTTCACAATATGTGTGAAACAAATAGAGGAAGGAAAGGACGAGTGGGGAGAGCCTGCCTGGTAATGTGAGAGTGGGGCTGTTTTCCCTGTACTCTTCCATTTGCTGTTAATCGAATTTCAATAGTAGGGTCTGTATGAATGCCAACTCATAAAAATCACTGAATTGATTCAGTTCAAGGAATTCATATTTTATTTTTGCTAATTTTTCAAAGGTAACATTCAGTTGTAAAACCAATTTCACTCTCTGGTTACTTATTTTTGTTTTCTAATTTGTAGGGTAACGGGATTGAACCCAGGGCATTTGCACTGGACTATAACCCCTAGCTCTTCTTGAATTTTTAATTTTGAGTCAAAGTTTCACCAAGACACAACACTGCCCACATTAAGCTCAGTCTTGAAATCCTCCAGTCTCAGTCTCCCAGAGAGCTGTGCTTACAGAAATTTTTAAATCCTAAGAGACGAAACTTGGACTTTGCTTGCCACCTGATACAGAAGGTGTGCTCCTGCATCCAGAAGGACATCCCAGGAGCAGTCACTGCACTAAAAGTCCCACTTCTGTAGTCGTCTTCGGAAATAATCTAGTAAATATAAATTCCTGAAAGTGGATGACATTTGAACCCATTGGTGCTTCATTTTGCATTAGCAAATTTGGCACTTCCTGAGTAACCACTGTAAAAAGTGGCAAGGTACAAGCAGGTGGGAATCTCCAGAAGTCACCTGGGTTGACTATGAAAAACGCAGGTTCTCATAAACCTAGTAAATCAATATCTTTGGAAGTATTGATCAGAGCTACGTTTTTATCTAACAGCCTGGGTGAGTTTTATACGCAACATAATTGATATTTTCATCTTAGAAAATAGGCACTTGATCATAGTATGGGTACGCCATTGCAGGCACTGCTGGAGGGCGCTGTGACCAAGCACACAGCACAGGAAGGAGTTCAGATTGTTACCTGGGTCTGCTCCAGAGTTATGTGGTAAGCCAGAGCAGGAAGGCTTTGTGTCCTTGAACTCATTGAGTCCAGCAAGCTGGGAGATGCCTTTTAGAGTGATTAACTGGAATAAATATCATTTCTAGCATACCCATGTGCTAGCCCCTAGAATAAGCTACTTAATAACTATTGAAAGAGAAACAGACCTGTTAAGTTTAAGTCCCTGCAGCCAGAGAGATAAAGAAGTGACCATTTCTACTTTTATGTCTGGTTTTCAAAGTTCCTATGTTGTTCTGGAAGTCAGGCAAACAGGTGCCTGGCTGAGGCTGCTGAACTCTTCCCCACTCTACTCAGGTTTGGTTGGGAGGGAAGAAATAGGAGCAAAACAGTACTGTGTGTGGTGCTATGTCCTTGTAATCCCAATCCTCAAGTGGCTGAGGCAGGAGGACTGCCAGGAGTGCAAGAGCAGCCTGAGCTGCATAGCAAGATTCTGTCTCAAATGTTTTTAAAGGTGCATATGTGATATATAATATTGTATTTATTTATTTATTTATTTATTTATTTATTTATTTATTTATATGGAATTGGGGATTGAACTCGGGCTCTTGTGCTTGCCAGACAAGCACTTATTCTACTGAGATAGCTCAGTAGAATTAGCCAGCTCCTAATATACTGTTATTTTAGGCAGGTGATTAATATCAGCCTCAGAATGTTTTCTCTACAAAATATCAAATGACAGAGATGGGGAGATAGCTCAGTGCCATAAGCACCTGCCTGGCAAGCTCAAGGTCCAAAGTTCAATACCCCAACCAAACAAACAAAACAGCCACACAAACAAAATAACCCACATGATAGCTGCTCAGGCAAAGGAGTAGAACAGAGAGGTGATACAAAATTAGTAAGTTTTTGGAATATATGGTTTTTGTTTTTTAAGAGATGCAAGAAAATATTACTCTAGCATTTAATATTTATAGTATTTTCTACATAAGCAAGTATAACTATAGTATTCATTCTTTTAAAGTTTTTAGAGAAAGTCTCACTATGTAGTTCAGACTGGCCCTGAGCTCATTCTGTAGCCCAGGCTGGCCTCAAACTCACAATGATCCTCCTGCCTAAGCCTCAGGAATGCTAGGATTACAGGAATGCACCACTATGCCCAGCTGTGTATCTGTAAAACTGAGATAATCATACTCCTAAATGGACCTGTGGTTACCATTTTAAAAGCGAGGTACAGTCTAGAACGTACTTCCAGTGACCTCTTAGTAAACCTTTTAACCCCTCTATCCCTAACAATTTTTTTTTCAAAAAGTAAATAAAAGTAAAAGTCATTAGGAGTGGCTGGGGATGTAACTCAGTGGCACAAGTGCCTGTTTGCCAAGTGCAAGGTCCTGAATTCAATTCCTAGTACCAAGAAAGAGGGGGGTGGGGCTCTAAAAGCCATTAGGTTTGAAAGGCATTTCAGAGATATTGTCTGAAGCATCAGAAATATTTGCTGCAGGACTGAGCACAAGAGGGAAGTTTGTTGAGTGCACAAAATTTTATTTGGGAGGCAACTTGCATAGAAATTAAGGTTTCACCTGCAATGAGCTCCTGTGGTCGCAGGCATGGACAGGCAGTGTGCTCTGGGATCCTTTCCATGGCAGCTGACTGTCACCTCTGTGAATGTACTCAGTGTAGGACGAGAGCTGAGCACTGCGATTTTTCTGTAGTTTTAATGATCACATGACCTAATTTCCATGGCATGAACCATCTGGTACATTTCAGATGCTTGAGACATTTTAGAGAAAGTTAGCGGTTCTTAAGGCAGAACGTCCAAGATTCCACGGGAGCATCTCCCACAGTGAAAAGCCCTTCACGTGGGTCACCTTACTTCTGCTTATGTCCCGAGCAGGGCTTCAAGCACTTTGCAGCCTGGCTGGACTGCAGCGCTGTGGGCTGGCTCTGCCTGAGATGCGGGCTGTCTCCGGGCTGCCACAGTCCACATCCTGCCTCCCGCCGGCTGGGCTCTGCGCTCTCATTGGCCGGCGCCGCAGGAAGATGAACGCTACTACTTCTGTTTCCTTTTGATGCAGCTCTGACACCCAGGGGGGAAATGTTTTCTCAGGAGCTGGCACAGAAAATCAAGGGGTACCAGGAGCAGATAGCCTCTTTGAATTCCAAGTGCAAGATGCTAACAATGAAAGCCAAGCACGCCACCATGCTGCTGACGGTGACAGAGGTCGAGGGGCTGGCGGAAGGCACTGAGGACCTGGACGGAGAGCTCCTCCCCACGCCCTCGGCCCACCCCTCTGTGGTCATGGTAAGGATCAGGCAGCTCCCTCCAGCTTTGCTGCCAGGACTGGAGCCTCCCAGAGGCCACCCGAGCCCTCGCTAGGGCTTCTGTCAGGGTTAGCCCTAGCTTTTGAAGGTTTGATCTTTAACTCCTTCTGACTACATTCGGGCTGAGACAGTTAGTAAACAGTGACAGCTGAAAATGAAACTATTTGCTGGGGGCTGTCCTTTTACCTAACCTGTCCTAGATCTGCCCTGCATGTGTTTTTAGTTTAGCAATAATACGGAGAGGCTCTGAGCTTTATAAAATATAAGAAATAAATCCTTTGCACAGTGCTCTACTTTTCTGTAAAATGTTAGGACTGCATTTTCCCAGATAATTAGCTACCTACAGAATGTGCATGTACATTCTTGCAGAAATGTGTAATGAAATGCAAGATAAAAGACAAGAAGATTGAAAATTTGTATTTTAGCACTGCATACAGAATTAATAAACTCCTTTAATGTTCTGTGAGCCATTCTTTCTCAATGCACCTTGGATCTAGTGTGCACTGAGCCTTTCAGTTACATACTGTCCAGAGCTATGTATTTCCCTTTACATGTGTGTGCCTTGAGTGATGTAGAACTGTACCTTGAAAGCCTACTTGACTATAGTTATATTGTGTGGCTTTATCTCCCTCGGAGATTTACAATTTGAGATGTCTCTAACCATCAAGCATTATTTGCTAAACCTTCCTATTTGTGTGATTCATGATATTAGCAAACATAAGGAAGTTCTTTTTTTTTTTTTCTTTTCTTTTTTAAAATCAGTAGCAAAAGCTTTTGTGCGTTTCACATGCACCCCCTCTTTCTTAATGGTGTCACAACTGGTCCCCAGCATGGTATTCACCAGAGGACAAAACTTTCAAGTGCTGACCCAGGATCCATATGTGAATTAGGGCCTCAGTCATTCTAACCTTTGTTGTGTAGTATCTGCTTGACCTCTGCGTGGCCACCTCTTTTGTTAACACAGCTAATTCATTATTATGTCTCTTGGGCTGCACTTTCTGTGGCAGATGACTGCAGGTCGCTGTCACACCTTGCTGTCACCTGTCACTGAGGAATCTGGGGAAGAGGGAACCAGCAGTGAGATTTCCTCCCCGCCGGCCTGCCGCTCCCCTTCACCTGTGGCTCAGGCAGAAGCTTCTGTTCACCAGGTACCTCTCCCTTGCGTTCTTCTCCCTGTGAGCTCTGATCCGATCCAGGATGCCATCCTCTGTCCTCGTGAGGCTGGAAGGGCGAAAGCTAGGCGACCCTGCACTTGGTTCCAGCGCCTCATCCTTAGGCGGCCTAGTTGTGCAAGCCGTGATGCTGTGTGAGATGGCGGGCTCACTGAGAGGTCTCCTCGCCCAGGGTGCTGACAGCGGGGTGGGAAGAAAGGAGGTTCTGGAGATCGCAGCCAGCAAAGGTCTCTTGCAAGGCACTATGGTTATGTTTCCAGTGTTTGTGTGAAAAGAGGCCCTGTGTCCTGAGGGCTCTGTCGTGGCTATAAAATAATGGGGTTACATACGGAGCCTGCTGCTGTCACCATTTCCCAGTTCAGATTTTGGAGTTGGAAAATTTCCAATAGGTTGTGCTTTTTAACTTATTAATTGTGAACTAATTTAAGAGCTGCATGCCAAGTGTGTACTGGAATGCTTAGAGATTTCAGTTTTCTTATTTTTTTGATAGCTTTAAATTTTATTTCCCATAAAATACAGGTAGTGCTGTTATTAGATGTGTTTGAGCATAGATTATAAAATGTACATCATCCTATAATTCTTAGAACTTTATAAGAAATATTGGGCAGAAATCTAAAAGGTGCTTATATAATTACAAAAACTTTTATGGTCTATAGTATGCTGTTGTACTATATTTTAAGCCAAAACAATAAAGGCTTTAATTACTTTCTTATAAAATGATGTAAATGTTCAAAGGAATTAAAAAGTGTTACTAAAGAAGAAACATTAAACAGAAAATGTTTTATAAGTTGTACTATATAGCAGGCATATTACCTTTCTTTTAAAGCAGAACCAGGGGTTGGTAAGATATCTTCAGTGGACTAAAGCACCTGCTTAGGCCAGCTTAGGAACTGTGGTTCAATCCCTGGCACCACATGCCACACCAGCTCTGCCCCCAGGGCAGCCTAAGCTGACCAGAGTCCCAGTGTAGTGGTGCACACCTACAATCCCAGAGCTGGGGAGGCTGAAAGCAGGAGGACCACCATGAGTCGGAGCTGCATAGTGAAACCCTGTAACAACCAAATAGATTTTTTTAAAAAGTAGAACCAGTGGCATAAGCACTGGCCTGGTAAACACAATGTCCTGAGTTCAATCCCCAGTGCTGCAAAGAAAGGAAAGAAGGAAGGAAGGAAGGAAGGAAGGAAAGAAAGAAAGAAAGAAAGAAGCACAGTAACTGGCGTTTGATCCCCAGCATACTATGCCAGCCCCACATAGAAACACTGAAATGGCAATTGAGACTGGGTGTAGTGTCACACACCTATAATCTCAGTGCTTGAGAGGCTGAAAACAGGAGAAGCACTGCTACTCCAATGTATGTAGTGAGACCTTGTAGACCCTATAGACCTTGTACTAAATACAGAAAGAAAGAAAGAAAGAAAGAAAGAAGGAAGGAAGGAAGGAAGAAAGAAAGAAAGAAAGAAAGAGTTGAACCAGTCAAAATAGGACTTCTGTAATAGAAGCCCTATCCCAATAAAAAGTGAATATAAATTGATGAAACCTTTAGGTCATCTAGTTCTCTTGGTAAAAGTCAGCATAGTTCTAAAGAAGTTTCCATCTCATCTATTTTTGAGCAGCTGCATGGTACAAAACCTTGCACTGCATCCAGGGGAGGAACAGAGCACCCTGGGCAGTGGCTTCAGTCACGAGGTCTGCAGAGAAAGGTTGCCATGGGATAGTCAGTGACAAAAGTGATAAGAGGAAATCAAAATGAACAGCATAAAAATGAGAAGTTCAGAGCCCTGGTAAGCTTAGGTCACTGTTCTCCAAATGCTAATTTAAAAATACATATTACTCATTCTTTGACAAGATGTTCTTCCCTGTGGTCACAGACATTATTAGAACCAGAGAAATCAGGCCATCTTCCATGGATTACTATGTTGAAAAAAGTACTACAATAGAAGATTTTACTTATGTAAATCTTATACTTTATAAGATTTTTCAAATTGAACAAAAAATAGATCTTGAGACTGACATGAGATACAATATACCTTTTTTTTTTTAAGATTGTGATTCTCTTCCTGTAAAGTGATTTTTAGGGTATCCGTGAAGGTGTCCAGTAAGTAAAACAACATGCAAATATTTTTATTACTATTACTTAATATTAACCAAAAAGCTAATTACATCCTAAAACCAAGAGCTGATAGGCTTTTGTTGATCCTGTGGTGACACCTCTTCTCTAGTGACAGGAAAACATAACTTCAATCACATCATTAGAGTAACATACTGAGATGCTGCAGGGTATGGGACTGAGGCTCCCAGAGATAGCCTTACTTAGAGGAAGTTGTTAAAAGTCCCAGTGCATTATATTCAACATGGTTCAAACAAATGAGGAACATCATCAATACAGACATGGGTTTTTTTGTATGGTATCATAAGCCAGAGGACAATGTAAAAGCTATGACAATGTCGCCATTGTTGCACTGGATTATAGAATTATTGCTTGAAAATGAGAACATGCATAAACCTCTTAAGTTCCAGTTTTCTCATTCCAAGCCCTGTACAGAATGTGCACAGCAGTGTCTAGGAACAGCCAAATATAACCGCTGTCTAACGTTGCAGCTGTTGAAAGGGGTTTTGTGTTTGCTGCCTCTGTATGTAGCTCTCATTACGTAAGGGCTTGATCCTGCTCCCAGTCTGTGTATTTACTCTGACAGTAGCTACTAGTTAAAAGTAATAATAACAACCTAGCCCATGGGAGGCGGGAAGCAATGAGGCATCCCTCGGATGTGCTGCAGGCTTCCTGATCCCCTGGACCCAAGCCAAGACTTAAGCTCCACAGAAGAATTGAGAGAAATACCGCTGAAAAAGCGATGGTTGCAGGGCAATGGCTGCCCTGTAGGTTAGAAGCTCCCCTGGGCCCCAGCCGTTCTTCCCCTAGGCTGTGTCCCTGGGAAGTCCCTTGGCCTCTTCATGTTTGAGTAGGAAGCAATACTACCAAACTCACAAGATGGGAACATGAAATGTGAAGTTAACCCTGAAAGCTCTTTATAAATTGGAAAATGCAGGCCAGTAGCTACAATGTCCCAGATTCATTTCCTTAGAAAGCTGCTGGGCAAGACCTCTCCTAACCTGGGTACACAAGCCATGAAAGATGTTTCTAAGGTGATTCTTTACTACATCAATATTGACTTGAGTGGTTATTTATAATACAGATTGATTTTTTTTTAATTTATGCAATCAATCCCCAAGTAGACTCAAGATATTCAACTGTAAAAGGTGATCTATTTTCGAATGATTTTAAGAAACTCTTTGTCACTCCTGGCATGAACCATATGCAGAGAAACAGAAAAAAAAAATGATTTTTATAACAAATTTATTGCAGTCTAGTTTTTATTGAAATCAATTTTAACAAAGTGCATAAGCTGAAGCCTTTATAACATGCAAAGCCACTGTTTTCTCATCTTCGTGGACAGAAGTAGCATAGTTCAGCTGTGTCCTTGTCCATAGTTCATAATTCCAACACTGTAAGGGGCCACGCTGAGCTACAGATTATACCAGACACAATATGCACTAGGATCTCTCCCATATATTTCTATACATGATAAAGTTTTGGTTTTTTTTTTTTTTTTGCTTTTTTTTTTTGTCTTTTTGAGACAGGGTCTCACTATGCAGTTGAGGCTGGCCTTGAGCTCACTTTTGTAGCCCAAGCTGGTCTCATACTCGCACCAATCCTCCTGCCTCAGCCTCCTGAGTGCTGGGATTACAGGTGTGAGCCACCACGCCCAGCTCATGATAAAGTTATTTTATGAATTCAGCACAGTAAGAGATAAATACCAATAACAATGAAATAGCTGAGTAATAATGTACTATAAGTTACATAACATATATGAATTGTTTGCTTCTGGGATTTTCTATTTACATTTCTCAGACTATAATTGAAAATATGGGTAGTTGAAGGTGCAGAGAGGAAAACCACCTATAAAGTGGAGCTGCTATGTTACTCTCCATGTGTGTCAGCTCACAGGATTTCCAAAAGTGCTTTTTAGTGGTACTGGGGGTTAAACCCAAGTTCCTTGCATTGAGCTACATTCCCAGCTCAGTTTTATTTTTTTATTTTGTTTATGAGATAGGATCTTACTAAATCACCAAAGCTTAACCATGGGATCCTCCTCACTCAGCCACCCAGCATGCTGGGATTACAAGTGTGAGCTACCACACCCCATCTACGAAAGCACTTCTACGTGTGTGATTTATTGTGTGTTCCTATTGGTTCCTTGCTCATTACTTCACAGTGTGTTCATGATGACCAACAAGTAGTGTCACAGTATTTAAGGAGCTCACAGTTTGCCAAAGCAAGCAAGTGTTGGGACAAGCGTGGCAGGTGGCCCAATGGGGAAGCTCAATGTGTGACAGGAGCCAGAGAGCAAGCCCCCAAGTTAGGTGGCTTTGAGCACAGGTCTGCGGTGCCTGTGTCATGCAGAGGGGTAGCACACACAGTTAGGCCTCTGGAGTATGCTATGGTGTCAACTTGAGGAGCCCAGTTGGAAACTATGGTAGCAGGAAGCAAAGTAGCTGCACAAGGCAGGCAGTTTCAGTGTAACCAGAGACACAACAGTTTGGGGCACAGCATGGGAATGAGAGTGGAGGCTTGGTGGAATCACATCTTTAGGGACCTTGATAGTCAACCGTGGGAGAATTTACACAGCAGCGATGCTGAGCACTGAGCCTTAGAACCAACCATTATGTTTCCTCACCTGCGGAGGCAGAAGTGGACAAATGAAAGCCAAGGAAGCCAGAGTTAGGGTCTCATCTTGGGTGCATCTGTGTGATGGTGAGACAAACAGGCCAGCAGGGGTGCAGCAGACCTCACCAGCACCTGCTCTGCACAAGCCAGGTGGCTTCTGCTAAAGATTTTATAGAGATACAGGGCTTATGATGCTACAGTTCCTGGTTTTCAGAAGAAGCCATGAATCTGGATTTTTATGAAACTTCTCTGTCTTCAGCTAAAATTTTAAAACAGTGCATAAGCCAACCCAAATACATGCAGGCTGCTGGCAGCCTGCCAGCTTGCTGCCTTTGTGTTAGGAAGTTGTCACTGTGGGAAGAGCTTCAGCCCTGGTGACAGGAAGGGTGTGTGTCAGGAGAACTTCATCCTCACATGGATCTGGGGGTGAGTGTGAGCAGAAATCCAGCAAAGACTATGAACTTAAAGCTTAGGTGAGTAGAAGTGCTACCTATTACAAAATGGCAAAGTCTTCTTGTTTCTTCCTGAATCTATTTTTCATTGCATGTTCTTTGAGAAGAGCATGTGGGGTATTTATGAGCATTATATATGTGAGTCTAGAACTAATCAATTGTCCAACTATTAAGGAGTTAGTGGAAAAATAAACTACAAAGGAGAAAGCTTGAATGAGTACAGAAAGCTGGAAAGATTAAAAGTGTTTCTAGCCGGGGTGATGGCTCACACATATAATTCCACACCTGGGAGGCTGAGGAACAGGGATCACTTGCATGCTAAAGGCCAGATTGGACTACGAAGTCTGACTCTGTCACCAAAAAAAAAAAAAAAGAAAAAAAAAGTTTCCAAGGGACTAGGCTGTTGAATACTACAGAGAGGTCGACTGAAGATGAAAAATAACCATTGCATTTCACAGAAGAGAAGCCACTGGTGCCTGTGGTATGTAGCCACCAGTGGGGAAATCTGGCTGGGCACTTGGAGTGCACTGAGGGTGACAGAGTGAAGGTGCTCACCCAGGCCACTGTTTCCAGAAGCTGGCTGAAAGAGTGAGAGGGAGAAATGAAGATCAGCCTCTGTGTGCCAGTGAGTTACGGGTCTCGGTCACTGGCACTGAGATTCCTGGGCTTCTCTAAGCTAGGATATGATGATGAGATCAAAACAAAGGATACAGCCCGTGTTCCCAGGTGAGAGAGAAGGGACTCTACTTATAAACTGAAAAAGGGATCAACCAAGGAGAGGCTGTTTCAGCGAGGCTATGGAAGCCAGTGTACAGGATTCTAGCAGGGAAGGACACCTTTAAGAAGGACACTGGCAGCCGGGCGTGGTGGCGCACGCCTATAATCCCAGCACTCGGGAGGCAGAGGCAGGAGGATAGATGTGAGTTCGAGACCAGCCTGGGCTACAAAAGTGAGCTCAAGGCCAGCCTGAACTGCATA
>PVJA010040240.1:0-18493 GCA_004027025.1 Myocastor coypus | reverse complement strand
GAACCTTTGTTTGTTTATTCACTCATTTTTATGGCCGGCTCAGCCCACCCTGAGGGCAGGGCTGGCGCAGCATGTAGTGCCAGAGATCGAACCGCGGTCCCTGAAGTCACCCAAGATTCCCCAAGGAGGCGCTTTAGACCACTGAGCCATCCCACCAGGCCCATTGAGCTCACTTTTGTAGCCCAGGCTGGTCGTGAACTCACACCAATCCTCCTGCCTCAGCCTCCCATGTGAAGAATCAGTATTAAGCCTATTAACATTAGAAATTTCTATTACATTAGAAATATAACATTTTGCCCTTGGTCCCCCAAAGACTCATGCACATCCCTTGATACAAGAGGCACTAGTCTTTGGCAAGAGTTGCCGAAGTCCTAATAGCTTCAGCATTGCTGAAAAGCCCAAGTCCCAAGTCCCCTCTGAGATGTAAGGCAAACTCTTAGCTGCAAGCCCCTGTTTAAGTAAAAACAGAGTTAAACACTTCCAGCATTCACTGCACAAGATAAACATTTTTATTCCAAAAGTAACAAATGGGACTACAGAGTGCTGGTACCAGAGCAAACCCAAAATCCAGCAGGGCAAACATGAAGTCCTGGAGCTCCATGTGCACCACCCAGGGCAATGTGTGACAAGCCTTGGGCCTCAGAGGGCTGGGATGGCTCTGCACCTGTGGCACTGTGGTGGCTGTGGCTCCCACCACTTCTCTCTTGGGCCTGCTTTGCTCCCTCCTTGCAGTTTTCCTTAGATGATCCATGTCCCTATCTTCTCCAACCTTCTGGGGACTCCACTGCATCTTTGATTTCACACTCCCAGCTCTACACACTGCCTTCTAGGGGCACCTTCTGAAATGGAGGTGGAAGCCTTTTTAATCTCAGAACTCCCGCATTCAGCATGTGCCTAAAAGTAGTGCCGTACGGATGCTGCCGAGTTCTGCAGCCCGTTGCAGCAGCAGCTAGGCTTTCTTCTCTCTGGTCTGTGGGGATCAAGTGCCTGGGTTTCTGGGTACCCTGAACCCAATTCTGAGGAACAAATTCTCTGTGTGGCCACCATTCTGGATCCTGGTACCCTGCGACTTTCTTCTGAAAGAGGTCTTTTTTTTTCAGAACTGGGGATCAAACTCAGTACCTCGTACTTGCCAGGCAGGCACTTGTGTCCCTGAGCTATCTCCCCGGCCCCTCAAAGAGAAGTGTTTCACTTCTGCTGTTTTAAGGCTGCAAAGGGTGGAGATCTGCTGCTTCTTGTGAGGACTCAGGCCATCTTTTTGACTCTCTTGTTCCTTGTCAGCAATTGAGATCTCCTCAGCTCCATCTTTATAGTGCATAATTTTACAGGAGCTTCCTTTCTGGCCAAACCCACACCATTTTAAGTCATCCTGCTGGGTTCTTTGCTCTTTATTCTCAACATAAATCTGGCTAAAAGCCCCCAACAATAGCCATGCCACAGCTTTAACATTTGACTGCCTTAAAATTTCTTACAGCAGATTAACTAGCCCACCACCTTTAATCTTAGTCTCAGGCAGTGTCTCTGAACATGAACAAAATGCAGACCAACTCTCTCCCAAGCCATAATACACACTGTCTGGAGTCCTCTCCTGGCAAAACCTCCTGAGCCAGGTCTTTATTGGTTTTCTGGTCCTCTGAGCTCTGACCAGAATCTCTTATACAGAACAGCCCAAGGTGGTCCAGCTGTACTCTATCAGGCAACATTACTGAATCTTTCCAAATTCTTCTCCCAACTCTTCCCAAAGGCTCCTTTTTATTTTATTTGTTTGTCTTTATGTAGTTTGTCTACTGATGAAGAGCCCTGGGGGTTGACCCAGGGGCCTTCATGCTGTGCTGCATCCCCATCCCCTTAATTTTTTACTTTGAGACACAGTCTTGCTAAGTTACCCAGACAAGACTCAAATCTGTAGCCCTCCTGCCTCATCCTCCCAAGGTGCCGGGGTTTACAGGAAGTTTTGATTGAGTCTTTTTTTCATTATTCATTTATTGGATACAGGGTCTGACTATGCAGTTCAGACTCATAGTGATCCTCCTGTCCCAGCCTCCCCAGTGCTGGGATTATAGGCATGTACCACCACAGCCAGTTTCAGGTCAGTCCCACCATGCCCAGTTTCAGGTCACCCCAGCATGCCATCTGGGGTTACGGGCCAGCACAGCATGTGGTACTGGTGATCGAACTTGGGTCCTTGCACTTGCCAGGCAGGCACTTAGACTGCTGAGCTATCTCCCCATTTATACTCTAAATTTAGTTAGTTAGCAATAGATTTACTCATGTATACTCACCATGTTGTACAATTAAATCTTTTTTGTTTTGTTTTATTTTTTTTGAGACTTGCTATGCAGTTCAGGCTGGTCTTGAGCTCACTTTTGTAACTGAGGCTGGTCTCGAACTCACACCAATCCTCCTGTCTCAGCCTTCCAAGTTCTGGGATTACAGGCATGTGCCACCACACCTAGCTAATACAACTAAATCTTTTTTTGTTTATTTTTATGGCTGGCTCAGCCTGCCCTGAGGGCAGGGCTGGCACAGCATGTGGTGCCGGGGATCGAACTGTGGTCCCTGCAGCTGCCCAAGCTTTCCTAAGCAGGTGCTTTAGACCACTGAGCCATCCTGCCAGGCCCCCAGTACAACTAAATCTTGAACTTAAAATTTTTGTCTAACTGAAAATTTGCATTTTTTAACCAACATTTCTCCAATCTTCCCCTACACTTACAAACTCCTGGTAACCACCACTCTACTCTACTTTGCTATGAATTCTCTCTCTCTCTCTCTCTCTCTCTCTCTCTCTCTCTCTCTCTCTCTTTTTCTTTTTATGGCCAGTTCAGCCTGCCCTGGGGGTGGGGCTGGCACAGCATGTGGTGCTCAGGATGGAACTGCGGTCCCTGCAGTTACCTAAGCTTGCCTAAGCAGGCGCTTTAGACTGCTGAACCATCTCACCAGCCACTCGGCAATGAATTCTACTTAAAATTTTCACATATAAACTGGATAAGGGGGCTGACGAGATAGCTCAGTGGACTAACCTAACCACCTGCATAGGCAAATGCAGGGACCAGGGTTTGATCCCTGGCACCACATGCTGTGCTGCTCGCACCCTTAGGACACTCTGAGCTGATCACTGAGTCCAGACAGAGCATGGGGGTGCATGCCTGTAATCCCAGCACTGGGGAGACTGAAAACAGGAGGATCATATCACTAAGTCTGAGCTGCATAGTAAGTAAGACCCTGTACCAAATACATTAAAAATAAAAAATAAAATAAATTGGATGAGGAAGTACATACCAGGAGTCCCAGCACTTGAGGCTGAGGCCAGGGGGGCACCATGAATTTTCCTGGAGTATACAGTTCCAGGCCAGTTTGAACTACATGGCAAGATCCTGCCTCAAAAAAATAACAAATTCCCTGGTTCATGCCCAGGTTTCAGCACCAAAAAAAAAAAAAAAAGGCCACAATAATTTTTAAAAATATAAATGAGAAGATACATTTTTCTTTCTGTGCCTGGATTATTTTACTCAAAATTCTCCAGGTTCATGAGGTCATTAATATGGTTTCCTTTTTAAAGGCTGAAGCCATGGTGGTACACCCCTGTAATTGTAGTACTCAGGAGGCTGAGGCAGGAGGATCATTGGTAGTTTGAGACCAACCCAGGCTACAAAGTGAGCTAAAGGCCAGTCTGCACTGCATAGCAAGATTCTTTATTATTATTAGTCTTTTTGAGACAGGGTCTCGCTATGCAGTTCAGGCCGGCCTTGAGGTCACTTTTATATCCCAGGCTGCTCTCCTGCCTCAGCTTCCCAAGTGCTGGGATTATAGGTGTGCACCACCACGCCTGGCTTGCATAGTAATATATATATATATATATATATATATATATATATATATATATATATATATATATTTTTTTTTTTTTTTTTTTTTTTTGGGGGGGGGGGGGGGACTGGGATTCAAACTCACAACCTTGCACTTGCCAGACAGGTACTTGTGCCACGGAGCTATCTCCCTGGCCCCATAGAAAGCAGTATTTTTATATTTTTGTGTTTGTGGCCTACCCAGGACAGCAGCTTAGAGAACAAAGTCTAGGATCAGCATGGAATTATTTTGGCCATTTTTTTCAATCTGTCATCCTCTCAATTACTGTTTTTGTTTTGTTTTAACACTGTATTCTTTGCCCTGTAGAAAAATTGTCTCAGATCTTCTTATCTTAACCCTAAATCTCCCTTTGAATGTGGCCAAATTGTAGTTTAATAATCCAGTAAAACTTTATTATTTTTTTAAAAAAATTTTATTTATTTATTTATTTTCTTGTTTCAGAACCTTTATTTGTTTATTCACTCATTTTTATGGCTGGCTCAGCCCGCCCCGAGGGTAAGGCTGGCGCAGCATGTGGTGCCGGGGATCGAACTGCGGTCCTTGTAGCCTCCCAAGCCTTCCCATGCAGGCGCTTTAGACCACTGAGCCATCCCACCGGGCCCCAATCCAGTAAAACTTTAAATGGCTATGTTAAACTGGGCAAAGTGGAGCACACCTGTAACCCCAGCACTCTGTGAAGCTGAGGCTGGAAGATTTCAAGTATGAGCCCAGCACAGGCAGTGTAGCGACTTAGTAGGATGCTGTCTCAAAAATTCACAAAATAGTAATACGTGGTTTAAAAAAAAAAAAAAAAAAAGGTTGGGGATTTAATTCTTGGCTCAGTCTCAAAACAAAGCACCCAACTATATTATCGTTTCTAGTTGTAGTTTATTTTTTCCCTGTGGGTTTGTGGTTTCGCAAGCGCTCCTTTCATCTTTCTGGTTGTTCCTGGGAGCTCCGAGTGCCCTGTGGCCCTGCGCTTCCCAAGCAGCTCCTCCATGGCAAGCCCATCGGTCGCCACAGTGATGTCCACCGTTTAGGCCCCTGCTGGTCGAAGCTAAAGCTGCCTGAGTACCAATCCCAGTCAAACCTTCAGGAGAAGACGGAGATCCCGCTGCCACCAGGTAGGGCCAAGAGATGTCCTCCCCTCTGCGGATCTAATGCTCACCGACCTCCCCGCGCCTCACACCCAGGCAGTCACCAACACGCACAGAGCCCAGAGCCCGGTTTCTTGGGTCCCGGTCACAGCCCGGGTTAGTCCCAAGCCTCGCCCGCTCCAGATCTGCAGGCCACTTGCTCCCCTGTGCGATGCCGTCGCTCCCATCTCTGCCCTGTGCAGACAGCTGGGGCCGAAGAATCCACATCACCCTTCCAAGCGGATCTTAGATTTCCTGCTTATTTATTTTTTTATGTACTTGGTACAGGGTCTCACTACTCAGCTCAGACTCATAATGATCCTCCCTTTTTCAACAGCCTCTCCAGGGTCCTCTTTAGTTAAAAGGATGCTGTTCCCAAGGCGAGGTGGCACACGCCTGTGACACTAGCAATTGGGGAGGCTGAGGCAGGAGGACCCCAGATTCAAACTCAGCCTATTCTGGCTCAAAAAAATAAATAAATAAAAATAAAAAATAAAGGGAAAAGCCGGGCGTGGTGGCGCACGCCTGTAATCTCAGCACTTGGGAGGCTGAGGCAGGAGGATCAATGTGAGTTCGAGACCAGCCTGGGCTACAAAAGTGAGCTCAAGGCCAGCCTGAACTGCATAACAAGATCCTGTCTCAAAAAGACAAAAAAAAAAAAAAAAAAAAAAAAAAAAAAAAAAAAAAAAAAAAAAAAAAAAAAAAAAAAAAAAAAAAAAAAAAAAAAAAAAAAAAAAAAAAAAAAAAAAAAAAAAAAAAAAAAAAAAAAAAAAAAAAAAAAAAAAAAAAAAAAAAAAAAAAAAAAAAAAAAAAAAAAGCCCCGAAACAAAAAAATAAAAAATAAAGGAAATAACTGCACAAAAGCTGAAAGTGTAGCGTAGGGCGAAGGTCCTGGATTCAATCACCAGCACTGAACCGGGCATAAGGAAGATAGAGATTGGGGGGAGGCTCCGTTTTCAGGACCCTCGGTGTGGACAGGGCTGTGCGGAGCGGTCTGGGAACCACCTGGGAGACCCCGAGCTTCCCTCCGCTTAGTCCTCGTTGGAGCCCGGTCCCTCCCCCAGAGCTCGATTTCCATAAAGCCCGTACACCCCGGGGGAGGGGGCCTCTGGTCTCCCTAACCTGGGAGAGGCGCCACACACCCGCGCGCGGCACGCGGACGGAGAAGGCGGGGATGCGAGCCAAGAGCGCCGCTGCTCGGCGCAGACAGAGCGGCCTTTCATCGCCGCGCAGCCGCTGCCAACACAAACGCGGGCGGAACCGAACCCGCGCCCGCACTGGCGTCGCGCCGCGTTTCCGCTCGGCGGAGGGGGCGGACGGGCGCGCTTCTTGCGGTCGCCGTGCGAGCTCAGCAGACGCAGAGTCACCGCCTCTCGGGAGCCCGCCCGGTTGCCCGGCTCTGGAAGGCCCGCCCCACGCCTAGCAGCGGTCTGTGATCGCGTCCGCGATGGGCCAGTGTGAACCTCCTCAACCCTCCAGATGCGAGTGGGAAAAGCAAAGAGACCCTGAAGCTGGCTCCCCATGAAGATTCCCCGCTGAGGCTGGGGACCTGGAGTGCCCTGAGTATAGGAGACTTGTTTATCTCAGCTATAAAATGGGTGCAGAGAAACCAGCGTGACGGCATGGGTAATTGTGTTAAGTCTGTTTCCAGTGCTATAAGAAAAGGAACTGAAGCTGAGGATTATTTTATTCTATTTTGGGAGGAGATAACTTTTTAAAGTGGTTTAGTTCACAGAAGATTTGGAGGCTGAACAGTCCAAGAGCAGAATGCCACCCCGGTACTGGAGCTTGGACCCAGGCCTACACAGTTGTATCTCCAGCCCCTCCATTTTTTTTTTTTTTTTTTTTTTTTTTTTTTTTTTTTTTTTTTTTTTTTTTTGTCTTTTGGAGACAGGGTCTCGCTATGCAGTTGAGGCTGGCCTTGAGCTCACTTTTGTAGCCCAGGCTGGTCTCGACCTCGCATCGATCCTCCTGCCTCAGCCTCCCAAGTGCTGGGATTACAGGCATGCGCCACCACGCCCGGCAGCCCTCCATTTTTGAGGCAGGATCTTGCTAAGTTGTGCATACTGGGCTCAAACTCATGATCCTTTCACCTCAGCCTTCCAAGAGTGCTGAGATTACAGGGTACACCACAGCCTTGTACTTTTCTCTTGCTGTTTTTCCATTTTAGTTATTTAGGAGCCAGGGTTCTCAGTGTGTAGTTTATGCTGGCCTCGAACTCACTGCGTAATCCAGGCTGGCTTCAAACTCAGGCAATCCTTCTGCCTCAGCCTCCTGAGTGCTGGGATTACAGGCCTGTCCCTGTCCTGGGCTTCTCCCTTGCTCTTTTGGTAACAACTCACTCTTGGGAGAACTAGGGTCATGTGGGATCCACAGGAATCCCTTCCTAGGGTAGCCATGGCTCTCACCCTTGTGGAGGACACAAACCCAGTCAGCCAACTGGAGACCATCACCTCATATCCTGATTGGCCCATGGATTACCATTGAGACAATCAGAGCCTTCCTAAGCTTCTGCACGGCATGGGTGAGACCGGGTCTGGGCACCTGGAAGGAGCGAGGAGGAGGCCGACCCCATCCTCCTGGGTCTGGCCCCAAGGAAGCTGGCTGTGGAGACCAGGAAGGACAGCCACACAGGTGGAGCAGAGGCAGAGCGGATTGAGAGAGTCAGGAGAAAAGAAAAATCCATAGAGCTGGAGCTTAGGTCATCACTGTTCCATCCCTGGGACCCCGGGCCTCCTGTGATGACAGCCCAGCCATTTCCACCTTGAAGCCGAGCGCCTGCACTTGAGATCCATCAAGACCCCTGGACTCGGTATTGGTGACCTTGATGATAGCCAGGCTGGCCTTTCTTCCCCAAGTATTGAGGCCTAAATGGCGGGCCTTGGCACTGGTCTAAGTTGCTGAATTGCTCAGGCTGGGCTCGAACTTGCCTCCTACTGCCTCAGGCTGCAGAGTTCGGGGATCAGCTGTGTGTGCCTCTTCGCCAGGCTTGTACTCCTTTGCCAGGCTGCACCCAAGTTCGTGGGTCTTTTTTTTTTTTTTTTTTGCACCTTTGGGAGGCGGAAGCAGTAGCGTGTGACACTGACTTGCACACCCCCCAGGACCCCTCGTCCAGTGGAGGGTGCCTACTCCACTGGCATCTGCCGCCCAGGTTTCACCTCCTGCTTCCCTGCTTCCGCTGTGGGCTCCTCTCCATGCCGCCGCGCCTCCTGCACACACAGAGCTGCAGCGTGGGCCGCTTCATCACCCCCTGGGACGGCCCCACGGGGCCCAGCATGGATGCCTTTAAGTTCCCTTGGGTGCTCATTACTGGAGCAGAAGCCTGACTGCCTCCTTCAGTGACCCTGCCCAAGGGAGGCCAAGAAAGTGAGGCCAGAAAGAGGGCCTGAGGGCTGTGACAGCCGTTCTTATATGGAATTAATTTCTAGGGCATAAAGTTCTTACCATGCAATGATACAAAAAACTCCAGTTTAAAAATGGGCCAAGGATCTTAAAAGGCATGTCCCCAGCAGGGATGTAACAAATAGCCAATACTTGCATGAAGAGACAGGCTAGACTCCATTTGCTGTTAAAGGGATGCAAATCATGTCAAGGGGACCCTGCTGCTCAGGCTTCTCAGCCTCTGAGTGGCTATGAAAAGAAGAAAGAAGGAGAATAACAAGTGTCGGCGAGGATGTGGGCAAATGGGAGCAGAAATAGAGCAGCCTTATGGAAACATTCCTACCTATTCAGCCCAAATAATGGAAGGTAACATCCACACTAGTCCAAAAAACTGAAACAAACCACTTGTCCCTTAACTAGGAACTGGATAAGCAAAATGGTGGGTGGTTCCATATAGCATAGCATCAGTCAGTCATCTTAAGGAATGACAGGTCAGGTGTAGTGACAGAGGCCTATAATCCCAAGACTCTGAGAGGCTGAGGCAGGGGGACTGTGAATTCTGTGAATTCCTTCTCAGCCTGGGCAATTTAGGGATTTTTTTTTTCTTTTTTTGGTGGCTCAGCCCACCCTGAGGGCGGGGCTGGCACATCATGTGGTGCTGGGGCTCAAACTGCAGTCCCCAGAGTCTGCCCAAGCTTGCCTAAGCAGGCCCTTTAGACCGCTGAGCTATCTCATTGGCCCTAATTTAGGGATTTAATGAGATCTACTTTCAAAATAACAAAAAGAGGCTGCGGATATAGCTTAGTGTGAAGGCCCTACATTCCATTTACAGTATTACACGTGCGCACACACACACACACACACACACACACACACACACACACACACACACACGTGCGCACATGCTATAGTGAATTTTTTTTTTTTTTTTTTTTTTTAGTGAATTTCTAATTGTTGATCAACTTCTTAGACCCAGCTGAGTTAAACTAGTGTGGCACTGGGTGCGGGAGGCCCACCTGAGGATGGTTGCCAGCAGCATAAAAGGCAGAACAGGAGAAGCTGCTGGAATGCTGTTTGGAGAAGCTGAAGGAGCTGTTGGAAGCTGCTAGTTCTCCTGCGCTGTTCCGCTGGAGGACCTTGTCATGCTGGCTTTCCCAAATAACTTTGGAGGAGCTTCAGCCCTCATCTTGAGCATCACTTCCTGGCTCCAGAGGGGAAGATGGTGCACTGCCCAGCCTTGTGGAAAGGCTTGTTACATGGGCTTTCCTGATGGGAGCTTGGCTTTCCTCATTGCTGGAGTTTGGGCCCTCACTGTTGCTGAGGATGGCTGTGGTACCTTTAGGGGAGCTACGGTGGTTACCTTGAGCATTGTTTCCTAGCTCCAGTGCAGATCCCTCGGCCTGCTAGCACAGATCCTTCGCAGGCATAGACTTCCCAGCTTCCGCCACTGACCTTTCCAGCACAGATCCGTGAAGTAGGATCCAGGATCCTCAAAACAGTGAAATTCATGGTATGTGGATTAAATCCCACTTTTTAAAAGAAGGAAGCATGAAGTATGTGAAGGTATCCTGAAGACCTGCTCACTCTCCTGGAAGCGGAAGAGACTGCGCAAGGCATCCAGCCTGCAGAGGAAAGAAAGAAGGGGCAACATTTTCAAGCTTGGGGACCCCAGAGAGGTGGTGGGCAAGGACATAGAAGTGGAACAAAAGGAAAAGGGTGTTGGTGGGCATAATGGCTCTGATTTTCGTGAGGAGCAGGTCCAGCTCCTAGTTGGGGAGAAGCACGGGGTTGTCAGGTAGGGACAGACTTGGGAATCCAGGGCGAAGTTCAGAGCAGCCTCATGGAGTCAGAGGGTGTGTCCCATGCTGGTGCCGGTGCCTGTGACGCACGAAAGGGCTGCTGAGTAATTCTGAGGTTGGAAACGCACCTTGGTGCTTTCATATCTCCTCTGCAGGGCCTGAGTGAGTCCTTTGTGGGCTTTGGAACACTGTGCTATTGATGCTGGGTCCAAGGGTTTGGGGGGGGTGTGTGGCCTCCCCCTCCAGGTACCCCGGGGCCTTTGTGGGTCAGCTTGGGGTCATGGGTTGCAGGGAGGGGGTGCCTGCTGCAAGGTCCTCAGCTTGGAGACCTTGGGTTGGGGAGCCCATTCATTGGTTGGGACCCTAGAAAGTTGACAGGCGTATGTGGGGCTCCGGCCCTGGGAGTCGGCTGATTGTTTCTGACCCCGACTCACAGGAAGTTTCAGGCTCTCTTTGTATCCCAGCCAGCTCAACTGCTTGTGGCTGCAGAGTGCGCCCCACTGTGTGCCCTAAGAGTTCAGGATATGCCTGAAGATGTCACTGGGTTTGACACTTGACGCCACTGTGGAGGCAGGTGGCCCCGTGTCATAGGCACCAAAGGTCACAGAGCTGGCCATCCTGCTACGTGCTCTCTGGCCACTCCCCAGCTGGAAACTGTCCCCCAGACTGCACCCTACAAACTTGCTGGTGACCCCGTGGGATGTGGCCAGGCACACCCCAGGGATCCCTGGGTCATGGCAGGATGTGCTCTCAGGCCTGCCTGGCTTTTCAGCTCCCACTGAGGTCTTTGTCAACTTCCTTATTCTAAATTTTTTCCTTGGTCCTTTGAGCAGAAATTTCCTAGAACAGTGGACCAGTACATCTGCCCAGGACACCTGTTTTGCATTATCAGTGTGGTGGGAAAGACAAAAGCGGTAGCACCTGCCTGTAACAAAGGTGAGTGTCAGGAGCTTGGAGACTGAACTCTGCACTGAGCACATGGGGTACCTGCACCCGTGAGCATGAGTGTCCCCAGAGACTCAGGTGGGGCCTGCAGGATGGGGCTGCATCTCTTCCAGACCTGGGTACCACCCCAGATGGGAACCTCTGTCATCCCGAGTTCCTGCTGTTTGCATGGCAGAATCCCTGGGTCTGGCCTCTCTAGACAAGCGCAAGCCCATGGCCAAGGTGGAGCCCAGCAGGAGCCACTGGGAATGGGGCAAGAAGGGAGACGAGAGAGTCCGTCGCCAGCTGCCAGCTGCATTGTTTTTCGTTTTCCCTTCATCCCCTCCCTCTCTCTCTCCTTTCCCTCCCTACCCTGGCCCTGGCACTGGCGACTGAACCCAGGACCTTTGCAGTGAGCAGCCCCCCCATGAGATGTGGTCCAAGTCACTGGCTTGCTGTGGCTGAGCTTCCACTTAGGGTCCTCCTGTTCCTGCTGCCAGTGCACCGGTCTCACAGGTGGATGCTTCCATCTCCCGCCTGGATTTGGTCTTAGTCTTAGCGGTTAGAAATTAAGAACATCCCATTTATAAGAAAAATGAAATGCTTCTCAGCTTATTACAATAGTTATATGGTTATAAATTAGCTATTTTTGTCTCTTTCTGGCATTTTTGCCTCCTAGGTAAAAAATGTGTGCGTGCCACGCGACCTGGGAACGGTCGCATCAGCTCAGCGACACCTGCACTGCCGGCCTGCCCACCCTGCCTGTGCCTGGGTCATCTTTGCGATGGTCAGCTGCTCTCCCAGGGGGGCCAGCGAGCACAGGTGCCAGAAAAGAGCCAGCCTCTCCCCAGCAGCCAGCCCAGCTCTGAAGCTGAGCAAACAGCCCTGGCTGGGGAAGCAGTCTGGACTCCAGTCGATGGTGGCTGCCCCAACTGCCTGCTGTGTCCCCCATGCCTCTCAGGCTCTGCAAGGCACTGGCCCTCAGGACCCCTCCCTGCCATGCCTTTCCCGATGAGGAGTGGCTGTGCCCACTGTGGCTGAGGTGGATGTTAAAGTGTCCCTAGGGCCACCGGGCTTGTCTAGAAAGCACCAAGTGGGTTTTGTCGCCACCTATTGCCTGATTGGCTCAGCAGAAGCCAGGGGAGTCCTTCTGCCTGTGTCCCAGCATACAGGTCTTCAAGGGAAGACGGCAGCAGGTACAGAGGCCCCTGCAGTCTTTGCTGTTCTGCATGCTGGGGTGCTGCAGTGCTGGGCTCTGTCCAGGCAGTCACATGGGCCTCTAGGTGTGCCTGCCCTCCTCTGTCCTCCACAGCCACACACGAGGCTGGCATTTTCCCAAGCATGCTGAGCAAGTGCTCTGCTACTGAGCCACATGCCCAGCCTTTCTGTTGGTGCTGCAGATTGGTAGAGGTCCTGCACTGAGCTACGTCCACAGCCCTTTTTTAATATTTTGAGCCTGGGTCTTGGTAAAATTAGTAAGTTGTCCTGGGTGCAGTGATCCTGCTTCAGGCTCCTGAGTACTGAATTTACAGATTTGTGCTGCCAGTGCACTCTCTAAGGCAGGAGTATCGCTGAGCCCAGGAATTGGATCCTGGCCCAACAACTGAGCGAGCCAGACAGGGAGGTCAGGGAAGGCCCGGTGGGAAGACAGCCTCACTGCCGCCTGGATGACTGCACTGACTTTTTGAAAGACCATTTGGGCTTCGTGATCAATGGAGAAGGCCAGCAACGGACAGTGGGTGGACGACCAAGGCCAGGCAGTGCAGAGACTGAGGGCCACCTGAGGGCAGGGCAAGGCAGGCTGTGGCTGAGGGTTCTAGAGGTCTGCTGGGAATCTTCAGCAATTAGCAAGGTTCTCAGGGCTGGGTGTATTTATTTTTGTTCTTTTTTCCTGTACTGGGGATTGAACCCAGCCCCTTTCATATTTATTTTGTGACAAGGTCTCATAGTGCTAGGATTATAGGCCTTCACCGCCAACATGGTGGTGGTGATGAAGCCTTGAGAGGCAGGGCTTTCTAAGGGATGCAGCCTTGAGAAATCCAGCCCTAGGGCTGCGACTCCAGCAGGTGGCTGATGGGAGGGGACAGGAGTTGCCAGCCAGCACCCAGCCCCTCCTCCAGGCAGAGGCCTGCCTTAGCCCAAGGTAGCGAGATGTGGACGGCTCCCAGGTCGGGGTGTACACTACCCTCCAGCAGGCCCTAGGCTGGATGGGCCCTCACCCCAGGCCCCAAGATACACTCTGGAGCAGTGAGAAGAGGGAAGCCAGTGATTGGCCTTCCCAGTAGGATTGAGGAAATCCAGGGTGTGGCGCCCAGATGCTCAGGGAAGGTCGTGTATTTGGGAGGGAGATTGAGTCAGAGGAGCTAAGTCCAGTCCAGCCAGGCCAACGAAAGGTCCGCTGGGACTGATGCTCGAGGTCAGCGGAGACACGAGAGCAGGGTGGGGGAGGGCCGAGGGCAGTAGGCGGGGCTGGGGCGGAAGACACAGTCATGTACTGCTGAGGTGACAGCAAGGGGATAGGGGTCTCTCAGCCCCAGCTCCAGGCAAGAGCACAGCACACAGGGTAACCACAGTAAGAACCAGGGTCTTGCGGGGGGCTTGGCCCCAGCCGAGTTGGGCAGGGGCCTCCAGTGTCCAAGGATGGGGGTTAAGGTGGTTTTGAGTTTCCAACTACTTTGCCTTTTAGCAGCTCCCCCACCCCAGGCCTGCACCCCCGCACCCCCGCACCCCACACTGTGTTAGTAGGTGGTGTGCTGCGGCCTCCTCCCTAACCCGATGTGCTCACCTGCGGACTTCATATTTAGCCAAATTCTCACAGATCACCCCACTGGGTCTTGCAGGACAAGGGAACGTTTATTTACAACAAAAACATTAGTAACATAATTCTGTCTTCAAAACAGAGGCCTGGAGAACACACAAAGCAATCTCTATTTGTATTTACCCAGGGATGTAAGCAGCCGGAAGGGAAGCTGAGACTGGGACAAACGCCAAGGACTAATTCTCCCCCAAAACACAAGAAACTGCCTTTTCAAACGTAGTTTTCTACCTGTCAGTAGCTACCCTTCTTGCCGTGTGTGAAACACAAAACAGAAACAGTGTGTGGGACCACACAGGTCAGCCCGAGAATCAGGGACAGCCATGGCCAGGCAGGCTCCGCACCCTGGGTGCTCTTTCCAGCAGCAAATCACAGCTCCAGTGGCTCATGTTGCTCGCCTGTTGTGGTTGGATGAGGAATCTAGGAATCAAACGGAGCCATTAGAAAGGCAATAGCCTAGCAGGCACAAGGGCGCCCTGCACAGAGGAGCAGGTACTGGTGACTGTGGGACTGGAAACTGGAGTCAGCTGTCTGTCACCCCCCCACAACCCCGGGGCAGCCCAGGAACTGCTACCCATCAGCACAATGGCTCTGTAATGCTCCACAGTACAGGACAGGACCTCAGAAGATCTGGACAGAAAGGGCCCTAAGAGATCATCCAGGGCAACTTCATTTTTCAGCTGAGGCTCCAAGATAAATATCTGCTTTTTTCTCCTTCCATTGTTAGGAACGGAAGCCAGGGTCTTCACATTAAGCTACATCACCTGCCTTTCAATTTTTTCAAGACAGTGTCAAGACCAGGCATGGTGGTGCACGCCTGTAATCCCAGTGCTGGGAAGGCTGAAAATAGGAGGATCACTAAGAGTATGAGCTGCATAGTGAGACCCTACAACAACCAAATACATTAAAAAAAAAAAAAAGAAAAAAGAAAGAAAGAAAGAAAGAAAAAACAGTATCTTGCTAAGTTGCTGAGGCATACCTCTGACCCGCCTCAGCCTCTGGAGTGCAGGCCTGCGGGTATGCACACCATGCATGGCTTAGGTATGTACTTTCTGATATGGGCAGAGCTTCCTTGGTCTTTTTCCACTGGTCCTCAGTGAGTGCGTGTTCTCACCAACTGAAGACCAGAAAGATGCTCTGGGAGCCAGAGGGGCAGCTGCTTCTCACAGGACCACCAGGAAACCCTCACCATGCATGCACACACAGCTCAGACCCTTGGGATGTGACCAAACACAAAGCCTGGAGTGTTTGGCTCAGTATCCTGCCCTGGAGTGATGGCAGCCAGGCTGTGGCTTCTGTAGTGGGGGATGGAGGACGGTCTGAACTCAGACTGCTCCCTGGCTGCCCAAGGCCATTTCTAAAGAGAGGCAGGAAGCAGCCTGGGACCCCCTCCCCGGCTGGCTCCCATCTTGCTATCGCAGCCTTTTTCCGCCTCCATCCTTGGCAGGCTACTCACTGAGTCTTTGCTCCATGGCTTTGGGAGCAAGTTATTAAAAGCACAGCACCCGGGAAATTCAATTTGCAAATGTGAAAGCCGCTACCCTTCTGGAGCTTTCTAGCAGGGCGTGGGGTCTGAGCCCAAGTCCCTGTGCTCCAACACTGACAGGCTAGAACAGGGGTTTTCAACCTGTGAGTCGTGACCCCGGCGGGGTCAAACAACCAAAACACAGGGGTTGCCTAAAGCCATTGGAAAATACATATTTCCGATGGCTTTTTATTATTTATTTATTTATTTATTTTTGTCTTTTTGAGACAGGGTCTCGCTATGCAGTTCAGGCTGGCCTTGAACTCACTTTTGTAGCCCAGGCTGGTCTCAAACTCGCACCGATCCTCCTGCCTCAGCCTCCCAAGTGCTGGGATTACAGGGGTGCGCCACCACGCCCAGCCCCGATGGCTTTTTAAACCCATGCTATGCCATGGTGAAATGTTATTTATTGGAATTAGTAATAAATATTTTTCAACATATTAAATATTGTTTTTGTGATTAATCACTGTTTAAGTTATGTTTTGTACCAATGAGAATACATAATGCATATCAGGTATTTACATTCTGAATCATAACTGTAGCAAAATTACAGTTTTGAAGTAGCCACCAAAATTATTTTTTGGTTTGGGGTCACCGCAACATGAGGAACTGTATTGCGGGGTCATGGCATTAGAAAGGTTGAGAACCACTGGGCTAGAACAACATGGCGCTTGCCTTCAGCCACAAAATTTTGGAGGTAGGTTTTTACATGGTAATAGGTAAGCAGAACAGGAAGAAATGGAAGTTGAAACTATGGTAAGAGTTTTATGTGATATGGAATGTCATGTGAAGATAGACTGTACTAACTTAAAATCACATGTTGAAAAACAAAAGCTGCATACAGGAAACCCTACAGCAGTAACAGTGAACTGAGCGCTTTTAATCATGTAAGCACCCTCCCTCCCGCTGCGGCCTGCATGCCACAGGCTCAACACCACTGCCCTAGAGCAACCATTAAATCCACATAGTACAGTTAACAAGAAACAGGATTAAAAACAAGCAAACATTGCTGGGCGTGGTGGCTCACACCTGTAATCCCAGCACTCGGGAGGCTGAGGCAGGAGGATTGGTGCGAGTTCAAGACCAGCCTGGGCTACAAAAGTGAGCTCAAGGCCAGCCTCAACTGCATAGTGAGACCCTGTCTCAAAAAGACAAAAAAAAAAAAAAGGCAAACAAAAAAACAGGTTAAAATCAGGCATCCAAAACAAAGTATGAACCCAGACAATTCAGTCCAAAAGCCAGGCACGGTGATGCATGCTTGTAACACCAACACTCTCCTAAGCTGAGACAGGGTGATTATAAATTCAAGCCTGATCAGACTGATTTAGCAAGATGCCATCTTAAAAATAAAGGCTGGAGATATAGTTCAGTGCCAAGGCCCTGGGTTCTATCCTCAAGGAGGAAAAGGAAAAAAATCAGACATGTGCCTGCCTTCTCCACTGGGCCATGGCATCGGGCGCCCCGCTTGCTCGGCAGGGCACAGGAGCCCCGTCCCCACCTGGGGAGATTCCAGAAGCACTGGCAGTGGGCTGGGTTGGGTGGCCTGCATCCTGACTTCTCAGATCGTGGCACTCTGCAGATCATGATCTTCTGTAACCCAAGTCTTCAACCTCTCCAAGGCCTTGCCACCCCTCCCAGGTGCCCCTGGATGCAGCAGAAGTGCAGGGCATCTGAGTCACACAAGTTCTGTCGGACACAGTGTGCTCAAGGGTACCTGAGTCAGTTACCACGGGAGGGAGGCCTCGGGTGGACACAGCAAGGCTGCCAGGAGGAGCACCTAGACAGAGCAAGGGCCACACCAGCCAATGCAAGCCAGCCATATCCCATATAGCTAGCGATCAGAGGATGGCGTGGGTAGAGCCACAGAGTGGCTATGGGGCCAGGCCACAAAGGATGCAGAGGGCAGAAATGTCAGCAGCTCTGCCCTCTCTGACCTGAGCACTTTGGGAGAAACAATCACCCGAACCTCTCTGGTGCAATCAGCTGAAAGCTCACATGGCTACACCAGTCCTGAGACTTAGTCCTCACAGGATATATGACTTTGTCCAGGACCAGAGCAGGGCATGCTGGGAGCCAAAGCAACTGAGCAGCAGAGCACATCCAGGGGGAGGGCATTTCGGGAGGCTCAGATGCATACTGCTCAGAGGGTTCTACCATCGCTTGGGAGAGCACACTGTTGGACAAGCATGAAGAGCCACTCTGGCATCAAACTGAGACTTCATTTGCCTTGTGCTGATTTAACCTGCGGGCCAACGTATGCTTCAGTTTGTATCTGCAGTTTCCCACAGGGCCTCGATGGGAGGTGCTGTAGGAGGGCACCCTGCGAGAGGGGACTGGTGGAAGGAGACCCGGGACCGGCCCTCTTTCTGCTTTCCAGGGCCACCATGTGTGCCTTCTCCCTCTGCTGCTACCTCACAGGGATCTAAAGCAGGAGCATGCCGGGCATGGTGGCACACGCCTGTAATCCCAGCACTTGGGAGGCTGAGGCAGGAGAATCAGTGCGAGTTTGAGACCAGCCTGGGCTACAATAGTGAGCTCAAGGCCAGCCTGAACTGCACAGTGAGACCCTGTCTCAAAAAGACAAAAAAAAAAAAAAAAAAAAAGCAGGAGCAGACAGCCAGGCTGAACCCTCCCACACTGGAAGCCAAAGAAAACTCTTCTCACAAGCTGACTATCACAGGTGTTTTGTTACAGTTAGGCAAAGCTGACCAGCACTGGATAGTATGTTTGGCACTTTAAATTGGTAAATGAAATGTTTTTAGTACAATTACTTATAGACATTTGAATAAAAATGAAATTAGATCAATGCTTCATATTAAGACTACAAATAAGCTTATAGACCTTACCATAAAAATAAAGTTACATGCCGGGTGTGGTGGCACACGCCTGTAATCCCAGCACTCGGGAGGCTGAGGCAGGAGGATCAGTGTGAGTTCGAGACCAACCTGGGCTACAAAAGTGAGCTCAAGGCCAGCCTGAACTGCACAGCGAGACCCTGTCTCAAAAAGACAAAAAAAAAAAAAATTTACAAAGATATTAGCAATAAAAGACATCTGGGGCCTGGCAG